>JAWNNJ010001471.1:0-167507 GCA_035045125.1 Hypselothyrea guttata
ATGCACGCGAAAATAAGCGCAACTAGTTTGAGGCTTTTTTTTTTTTTGTTTTTTTCCAAGGGCCTAGCAACAACACTATCGCCACCCACACGGACACAGAACAGAGAGCGAAGCCGCAGTGGAAAGTGTACTGTGTGTGGATCTTGTTTCCACACACCAACGTCCACAACAGGGTGCCGCGGCGCTTAGTTCGCGCAGCGGAGCGTGTACTGCAAAACGTGCATGCTCGGGTCTGGCAACCCTGTTTACAACACTCAGCTTCCACATGTGCGTGAGCGAAGAGAGCGACGAACAGCAAGACAAAGAGAACGCCGCAATGCTCTCTCGCACTCTCACACACACGCAAGCATGGGTTTAGAATTGCGGCTACACACACATACACACGGTAATAAGTTCTCTCTTCACACACACAGTCGCACAGTGACAATTTGGAGGCAAGCTAAAAATTACACAAAAGAAATTACACACGAGAAGAACCTTACACACACACACACAGAGAGACGAATCGTATACGTACACAAATCACCGTTCGCTGCAACTGCCAAAGCGCAATGTGCTCCACAGTCGGACATTTTGTATGTTATGAAATCAATAAATTTCTGCAGTCCCCCGTCCAAATATTGTTCAATAGCCGTGAGCATCGCACACACACACACGCACACGCACACAATACATACGCACTCACGCACAAACACACAAGCAGCATTCTTTTTCGCCCCCCCCCCTCTTCGACTATTCTTCCAACCCCCTCATACTTACTTGCTGCTCTAGACCTGTGCCATTTTGGTTAATAGCATTACTCATATTATCCTCCAGTCACTTGCTTGTTTTTTCTTTCTTTCCGTTTAGGAAAATTCTGCAATTGTTCTGATTTTGCGCACACTTGCAATTTCAAAAAAAGAGTACTGTATGTAATTGTTTTTCTTTTGTGTTGCACTTCGTGTCTATACGTTTTTCTATATTTCTTTTTTTTCCGACAACTTCTTACGTTCCACAAGCTACTACGTTCTTATGTGAGACGTTTTCCACTTTTCACAATCAGCTTTCCAATCGAATACAAAGTTGTGTTTACTAGGCGCACTTGTGCCCCGCTGACAATTACAAGCTGTGCTTGAGCCTGTGCTTCAATTTAGTAATAGTTTTTCACACGCTTTCGCGTTTTTTCTGCTTTCAGACGCGTGTCTTTTCCACACCTACGGCGAAAACGAGCCACACGGAAAAATGGTGGAGAGCTAGTGATGGCACTGCGTGACTCAGCGTTGCACTTGTTATCGCCGTCGTTATCGTCGCTCGCAACAGGGTTGCTTTTGGACGCAGCGTTGCTCAGCTAGTCGCTGGTCGATTAGTGAATGTCTGTTAGCGGTTTCTTATTGAAATTTGAATTTAATTTCAATTGCTTTTTTTCTGTACACCCTTTATAAAGCGGTAGGTGTTGGGGCTGCTATTGCTTGAGAAATGCTTGCTTTGCAGTTCGAATTTTGTATTAATAGGGCCAAAACTTTTGTGATGTGCGTGTAACTATTATATTTGGGCTTGTACAATTTGAAGCAAAAATCAATGAGTTGTGGAATTGTGTGGAAACACTTTATTTGCTCACAAAACACACGATACACCAAGTGTTTCAGTATTTCTGTCTAATAATAATAATAATAATAATATAATATATGTAGAGTAAATGCTTTTGGTATTGGCTGCAGATATAGTCTGGAATTGGAATGCTGCTAAATTCAATAATAAATACATATGTCAGGCTGTTTAAATTGAGCGCCTTTTCGATAACTACTATCGACAACAGTGCTGTACATCTGCGAGGGTCGCCAGATGAGTTCTACTAAGCTGATGGTGAAGGCAACTCAAAAACAGATGTAGAATATTAATATATGATAAATACAGATAGTTATAGATAGGCTCCGCCCTAGCCCTTGAGCAGACATCGCGTGAAGAACTCCCTGTCGATGGCATCGCTAGGTATGTAGGAGCTCCACTTGAAGATCAGCGCCAGCGTCTCGGATGCCGTCAGGTGATCCAGGGCGATGTTGAGGAAGCAGTTCCACGTGTAGAAGAAGTGCCTGGTCAGCTGCTCCTGCTCCACGCTCGTCACGCGCTCGCAGTTCACGCAGCTCAGCCTGCCGCGCTGCAGCTGCACGAACTGCTCGAAGAGCTTCGCCCAGGCGGCCACGTTCAGCTGCCTGCCCACGTCCTGCAGCAGCTCGACGGCGCCGTAGTTGAAGACGATGGGCAGCACCTTGTCCAGGCTGTGCTCCGCCAGGTAGAACTTGGCCAGCACGTCCAGCAGGGCGGGCACCGACTGCAGCACATCGAAGCACTTCAGCTGCTCCCCGCGGGACCAGAAGTAGCGGAGCAGCACGGAGCCCAGCTCGTGGTACTGGCAGCCGTTGTCGAATCTTAGCGGGAAGCTGCAGTGCTCGCAGCGCAGCATGTCCAGGTGGCCATTGAGCAGCACGAATCCGGAGGCAATATAGTCCCGGGTCTCGTCGTTCATCTCCCAGATGAGCTCCGGGTTCAGATAGTTGAAGTACATCTCGTAGCAGTTGCGCTGCGCCTGCTCCGCGCTGTCGCCGTGCTCCATCATCAGCTTGGCCAGCTTCTGCAGCAGCTGGATCAGCTCGCTGGCCACGTACTCATCGAAGACGCCTCGATAGCGCTCCACGCAGTGCGTGCGGCTGAACCGGGCGCCCTTGTGTATCAGATACAGGTTGTAGATGGTCTTCTCCTCCGGACTAAAGGCCGGGCAGCGTCTGGGCGCCACCGAGGCGCGGCTGCTTCTGCAGACGATCTCCGCATCCTCATCCTCCAGCTGCTGCTCCTGCTCCTGCTGCGCCTCGTAGCGCGCCTTGACGTCCTTGAAGGGCAGCGATCTCTCGCTGTCGGGAATCAGCTCGCGCACCAGCTGCTGCTGCTGCTCCTCCGCAAAGATGTTGAACTTGTACTTGATGATGTTCTTGCCGAACTTCCCGGTGACCGTCAGCAGCGCGTCCTTGAAGTGTCCCTGCGCCTTCGCCGGCTGCTTCAGGCTCAGATTGTCGCAGAACGCGTTCTCCAGCACATAGACGCCCCTCGCTGGCCCCGCCGGCTGGCTGCGCTCGCTGCGCTCCGTTGTCGCGGAGCTGCCGCCGGAGCTCTGGGTGTCGAGGGCGCCGCTGCCCGTGCACTGGGCGATGGCGTCGAAGATCACGGATATATCGTTCAGCAGCTCGTACTGCTGTCGCTCGATGAGCAGCTGCTTCAGCGGATTCAGCAGCTTCAGCTCGTAGTTCTCCCTGGCCTTGTCCGCAAAGTACTTCACATGCTGGCGCAGCAGACGCGCGCACTGCGGCAGCCTCGACTGCTGCATGAGGCAGACGGCGTGCGCCTGCAGCGTCTGCAGCTGCACGCTGTACAGCGAGCCCGTCTGGGTGAACACGAAGATCTCGCTGCCCGCCACCCGGCAGTCCACGATACGCTCGAACTGGTTGCACCACAGCACCACACTGGACTGCCGCACGTCAAACACGTAGAGGCCCAGCTCGGTGTAGGCCAGCAGAAAGTCCTGGCCGAAACGCTGCAGCTTGGCGAACTGCAGCTGCTGCGGCTGATGGTCGAGCAGCTCGTCATTGGACTCGGCATCCGCATCCGCATCCACGTCCGGGTTGTCGTCCTCGCTGGGCTTGTAGATCTTGGCGGGCGCGATCGCCAGCGCCGCCTTGAACTGATGCGTCTGCACCACCTCGCCCTCGAAGTCCACCTCCCAGATGCGCGTGCCCGGACGGGCGCAGTAGATGCGCGACGGCTGCAGCGACTCCTGCGGCGAGATGAAGAAGCAGGCGCCGAAGGCGCCATCGCGTGGACGGTTACCGATCTGTCGGAGATGAAGGATTACTTTTTAGAGAGAGTTCTGCAGATATGAATTTATGTGCTAACCATAACTGATAATTACAGTATACAATTTAAAATATTTTAAATCCAATTGAATTTATTTATAAGCCAATATTGTTTCATCATTAACTTCTATGTTTATTAACCAATTTCAATGCGCTCTTCAGGATAGTACAATTTTATAGAAGAGAGCATATATTCCGAATAACACCGTTTTGTGTTTAATATTATGCTTGTTATTTAACTTTTTAATATTCAATATTTTATTTTTAACAAAGCTTTGATAAATCATAATTCTCATATTCCTGGACCGATTTAATTAATATACAGAATTGGTAGATATTAATTAGCTCCATCTTTCATAGATAGATTTGTATGTGTTCAGTTGATCAACGTATTCTAAGACAAAGTTAGTAACCTTTTTTTCCATTTTTCAATGGGGACAGGGTATAATATTATAAAAAGCACATTTAATAGTAGAAAGGGAGATTCGGAGCCCGAGAACCGATCCCAGAAAGTTTAATGAATACAATTAGGATAAAGGAAGCTCTACGATTGGAACTTGGAGCTGGGATCTCACCTGTTTGTACTCCTCGTACTCGGTGTTGCAGAGGATGCACTTGGAGCTGTTGGACACGAGCAGCAGGGACTCGAAGTCGTCGATCTGGACTATGGGGGAGTCGAGGTAGAGCAGCGGGTGCACGGACATGTTGAACATGAGGCTGTGGCCGATGAAAGTGGAGAGCAGCACCAGGCTGACCTGCCCCCGCGTGTCCCCATAGTAGAACTGTTTCTCGTCCGGCGTCCAGTGGATGCAGCTCACCTGCACCGACTGGTCGGTGCTCAGGTGCGTGACGATCACCTGAGGCGTCGCCTGCGTGGAGAGGTTCACGGCGTAGACGCAGATCAGGGAGCGCTGCGTGGCAAAGGCCACATACTTGTTGTTGCAAGATATGCTCAGGTGTGTGACGGGCCCGTGTTTGTTGGGAATCAGATGCATGAACTTTCCGCTCCGGTTGAAGAAGTACAGCGAGCCGGAGGTGGCGCCGAAGATGATGTAGTTGTCGGATATATCAAAGCAGGTGTACTGCAGTTACACATATCAGATAATATATTAGCTTTCAACCAGTTTACTGCCAATTCTTACCTTGATCCGATTGCTGTGCCTCAGTGGCTGCGACAGAAGCTGCGAAAAATCAATAAAATTGGACAGACAGTAGGCGTCGGCCATTTTGTGGCTTCCTTTGCTGGCGCTTATCTCCGCACGCTTTACATATCGCTCGTAATTAGATTGTGATTCACGCGCTTGTTTACCTCTGTATTAATTGTTCAATATTATTGTTTGGAAGGAAAAAAACTGTGATTTATGCAGATGTTATCGCCCAGTGTTGCCAGCAGGTGGCGATGGCGACTTGTTTACATTTTACGCACGCCAGCTGGCAGCTCTGCCACAAATAATGCCAACTTTGTTCTGCATAATTCAAGCAACTATTTTAGACCAATTTTGTAACCAATTAATAATAATTTTTTTAAAAAGTTGCTGTTGCATTTGCAAACATTTGCAACCAGTGTATTTTTGCAGTCGGTGGTCTGGCAACACTTGCGTGATTGTTTACGTTGGCTTACCACAAATATTACTTAAATTGCGAATAATTAAACAAACGGAAATTAAAACAGAATTTCTTGAAAAATAATAAAAAATAATAATTATAATAATTGTAATATTTAAAACCAGTGTATACCAGCAACCAGTTGTCTGGCAACACTTGCCGGTTTGTTTACGAATCGTTCTCGCAGTCTGGCAACGCCAGCACAAACAGCTGTTGTTGTTTTTTAGCCAAAAGTGTGTATAAGAAATTAATTAAAAACACTTTAAGCAGTATTTCAAGCCAATTTAAATAACTGAGATGAACGCGGCAAGGTGAAGTGCAGTGCGCCACATAAATAAATGAACAACAGCTGCGCGTTGTGGGGCTTGCCGCCCACTTTCTAGCCATGCCCCCCACTCACGCTTTCGCTGCGAACTAAGTGGCAACCGTGGTTCGTGGTTCGTGGTCGTCGCGATAAAAAGAAGAGCGCAAGCGAAAGGAAATGAGGAATATTAAAATACTTGTGCAGAAGGCTAAATAAAAGTGAAACCAATTAGCGCAGTTGCTGAACATGTCTGCCAAGGAGCCAACGACGCCTGCATCGTCGCCCACAGAGGAGGGGCGGGTGGAGCTGGCGGGGGCAGCGGCAGCAGGCGCTTCCAGCGGGAATAGCGACAAAACAACAACAACAGCGGCAACAACGACAACAACAACAGCAGTCGGCAGAAACATCAAAGTTTTGATAATTGGCGCTGGCATGTCGGGATTATCCGCTGCCAATCATCTGTTGCAAAACGGATGCGACGACTTTCTGATTGTGGAGGCGCGCGGTCGGGTGGGGGGGCGCATTGTGTCCCTACCGCTCGGCAGCAATCAAAAGGTATGCGCATTATGTAAGCGCCGCGTGAATTTTGTGGAGAGGGATGGGGGAAATGCGACAATTATCATTATTTTTGGCTTGTTTGTGCAACACTTTTCCGGCATTTCAATTATAGATTTTTCCCAAGATTCGGCTCGTAGCATTTTGAAAATGATTTTATTGGTTGAAAGCCAACGAATTAAAGGTTTTTCTTGTTTTTGTTTCTTTTTATACCCATTAAAATAGGTAAAAATAGGGTTAGTAAATTTGTTTAGCATTTCAGCAGTTGCAGCTATGTTATTGACTCGTTGAAAGTCCTTGTCCTTATCCTTGTCCTCGCCCCAGGCCTTGTTTTCTGTTTTATTTACTTAGCTATTTATTTAGCTATTTACAACCCACAAGTATAGCTCTAGATTTACACAATTTCCACATGAATTTCGCTTTTACTATTGTTGTTATACAATTGAGTTGGTTCCAGATAAGATTAATCATCAGCTGATTTCAATTACAAGTAACGGGTGCACAATCACGTAGACAGCAAAAGCAATTGTAAGCCATAATTAATTGTCTTATTAGCTGTAATTAGCATGTTGAATTGTCAGATCTTTAAGCCCAAATAATGGTTCGAACCAGGTTTCATTATTGATCTTCGTTCCGAATCTTCAATTGGGATTTGGTTACGGTTCTGCTTCCTCCGTGTAGTTTTTGTAATTAAATTAAAATTCGGCTTGATTTAATACATTCTCAATAAATGCTTTAAGACTAAAGGACACAATGACTAATTTTTGTAATTATTCGTTAGCAATGAATTGTTTTATATTTGTTTTCTATATATTTATTTCTATACTCATCAGGAATACTTATCTGAAATAAATATAAATTAATCTCAAAGCAGTTAAACATATACATATGTAGGTCAATTCTTATCTGAATTGGAAAGTGAAATAAATTTTATCTATTTCTTTAATTGTATGTTGAACTCACACTACTTCTCATTACATTTTAATCCTAACCTCAGGTCAAGTAGTTAGATAAGATCAAAATATAGGTCAACACTTATTTGACACCAGATGAATTATATTATTTTTTTTTTTATCAATATCTTTAACGAACGTAATCTTTATAGGTGGAACTGGGCGCCAATTGGATACACGGCGTTCTGGGCAATCCCATATTCGAGATCGCCGTTCAGCACGGTCTAGTCAGCGTTGTGAACGTACCGAAGCCGCACAAAGTGGTGGCCACCACCGAGGATGGGCATCAAGTTCCTTTCAGCATACTGCAGGAGATCTACGAGGCGTACGTCTGTTTCCTGCGCCGCTGTGATGAGTACTTCCTCTGTCAGTACAGCCCTCCGCCGGATATCAACAGTGTGGGCGAGCACATTAACTACGAGATCGAGATCTACTTGAGTTCGGTGCAGGATCCCAAGGAGAAGCGCCTCAAGCAACTGATATTCAATTGTCTACTCAAGCGGGAGACCTGCATAACGGGCTGCCACAACATGAACGAGGTGGATCTACTAGAGTTGGGTAAGTGAGGATATCTTAAAAAGTATATATTCCTCGATCGGATAAGAAACAGCGAATTATGCAAACTACAGGGTCTGCTACTGTCGGTTGCGTACGACTGCAGCCAATTGCAATTTTAATTAAGTTTGATTTTAAAATGTTTCCCTTATAATAAATTACGTTTTCGATTGCAGGCAGCTATACGGAACTGCAGGGCGGGAATATAGTGCTACCAGCAGGATATAGCTCTATTTTGCGACCCCTGAGTGCCCAGATACCCAAGGAATCCATATTGACCAAGTGCCCGGTCAAGAAGATACACTGGAAGCGAAAAAAGACGTTCACCGGACTGGAAACCGTTGACGAGCACTCGGAAAACGAGGACTCGGATGACTCCGAGAAGACCGTGACGGATGTGCCGACAGGTGCCTCGGGAGCCCTGCGTGGCGCCTCCGTGGAGTCGAACAGCAGCAGCAATTGTGATTATGCGCCGGAAGGAGCTGTGCGGGTGGACTGTGAGAATGGTCAGGTGTTCCATGCGGCTCATGTGATATGCACCATACCCCTGGGGGTGCTGAAACAGACGCATAAGACGCTCTTCGATCCGGAGCTGCCGCACTACAAACAGGAGTCCATTGAGAATCTCATGTTCGGCACCGTGGACAAAATATTCCTCGTCTACGAGCGCCCCTTCCTCAGTGCGGCAATCTCCGAGGTGATGTTGCTCTGGGATGACGACAAACACGAAGCCACAGCCAGCGAGGAGGAGCGCGCTTCTGAGGCTTATCTTAGCAAGAACTGGTTCAAGAAGATCTATTCGTTTGCCAAGATCACGGACACGCTGCTCCTCGGCTGGGTGTCAGGACGGGAGGCGGAGTACATGGAGACGCTGCCCCACGAAGCCGTTGCAGACAAATGCACCGAAATACTACGTAACTTTCTGCAGGATCCCTATGTGCCCAAGCCCAAGTCCTGCGTGTGGTAAGTTGTAGCCTCCATTGGGCCATGGCCAGAGTTGCCTAATACGAATTCTGATTCTCATTCCTCAGCACCAGTTGGAAGAGCCAAACCTACACCGGCGGCGCCTACACCTCGATTCCCGTGGGTGCCACGCAGGAGGACATTGAGAATCTAGCACAGCCTTTGTATGCCACGCCCCAAGCGACCAAGGTGAATAAATCGCATAATCAGAGCTGATCTGGAAAACGATTTAAAACAAGAATTCGAATGAGTTTATTTCGATCCAATAACCATTAAGGTGTTAAGTTAATAATTCGAAGTCTATACTGAAAAACTGTTTCGAAGTCGCGAGGTTTTAACTGTCGAGAATACGAAATAACCCCTTTGAATACCATTCGATATAGAGCAAGATATATCAACAGCCAGATAAAAAATTCGTATACCATTTAAAGCGATAAAAAGTGATTACAATCGGCAGATATCTAAGTTTTCGAATTCATCCAAAATCAATCTATTTTCTTAATGTTTGTAGCTGTCAAAAATCTTTTTTCAAAACGTAACTAACTTTTCTCAATTTTGTATTTTAGCCAGCAATCGTGTTTGCCGGAGAGCATACGCATTCCAGTTTCTACTCCACCGTGCACGGGGCCTACTTGAGCGGACGGACGGCTGCCCAGTATTTGCTGGAGAGCGAGGAGCTCGAAGAGATTATCATGGAACCCGATGGCAGCGATTTGAGCGCCTGGATGCAGGGCATCGCACTGGGCTGAGTTGATTGGATTTACTTAGATTGTATTATAATTTATGTTCAGTTGTAACTTTATTTATCGCTTCTTTGGAAGCTGCTTTTTTAGCTAGTGATATCATGATTCGTGTATTTTGTATTTTGTATTTTGTTCTCGTTCAACTTCATGTTTAATTCATAATTGTGCATTTGTTTAATTTGATAAGTAAATTGATCTGTTGTTATTGCCCTCATATATTTATACAATTTTTGTTTTAATATAGTGCATACATGTGGGGACATCTGAGATCGGATCAACATATATATCTATATAATCTCCGTGCACGCAAAGCAGCTTTCACTGTACACGTTTTCTTACGAAAATGTATTGAATATTGTGCACAAAAACAATCTTGAATAACTGTAAAGCAGAGCATATGGCTATTTTTATAAATTCGTATAAAATGAGTTAAATTTCAATTGGGAAATTTTAAACAAATCGAAGAAGCAACGTACCAAAAGAAACAAATAATTACTGATAAACAAATAAATTATAATATAAATGCAATGTGTAAATTTAATGTATTGTTAATGTTAACTATTTTGCTAACCAAATTATGCATTAGTTATATCTTTAAGACAAAACGTAACTCAAGAAAGCGATGATATTTAGTAACTGCAATAGATCTGCATATTTATTTGTAATCATAATGACATTATTTTTAAACTTGTGCGCATAACAGAAATAAATGAACACGCTAAAATACCAAAATGCAATGTATTTTATTTGACAGGGGATTTATACATTTATTTTTTGCAGTGTACGGATATTCGGCGAAATTGTTTTGAATTGCTGTTATCGATATACCGATGAGTTGTAAAATTACCAATAGTTTTATATGTATATCGGTATAACGATTGAGTTTGTGAAATTACAAGTGTCGCGGGCAGATGTATCGATATATGCAGCTAGTAATCGATACAACGATTGCGTTTGTTTGTGAAATTGCCCATTAAATATATGATCGCCGGAATCTTAAATATTCTTTATTTAAAGTCGGTTTAAAATCCACCAAGCGGAGGTAGTGAAACTAACACAAATTACTGATAATCTACGAAAATCCGGAAAATCCAAAATGTCACTGCCATCGACAAAAGCCACAACCGCAACGGGAACCCACGCGGTTGTTCAGGCGATCGAATCGTATATTCAGAACCAAAATCTGCTCGGGGAGATTGCGGAGTTGGACGACCTGTTGTATGACCTGATTGGTGTGCACAAGGACAACAAAGGGGCGCTGAGGCGGGTGCTGCAGTGCATCTACAGTCTGCTGCAGAGCAACAACAAGTTCAACGTCAAGTTCGGCTCCAAGGCGTTCCACAAGCTCATTTCGGTGGTCATCGCGGAGGCGGACGCCAAGGAGGCTGCAGAGGATGGGCAGCTGGTTGCGCTTCTGCTGAGCTGCGTGCAGCTGCATGCGCGCAAGTTTCCCCGCATCGAGGGCAAGTTTCTGCTGCAGCAGCTCTGGTTCCTCAGCCAGAGCGGTGAGGGGCAACCTCATGCTGCCCAAATCCTGGTGAAGCTCTTCGATGACTTCCTGCAGCAGCTGGGGCAGGAGTGCGTCTGCTGCTCGGAGCTCTATGTGCTGCTACAGCAGCTGCTGCAGTCGGAGCGTCGGGAGCTGCGCAAATCCGCGCACTTTCTGATGAGGAAACTGGAGCATTTGTTCCAGGAGGAAGAGACTTCCTTGGGCAGAAATCTGAAGTGCACTGAGCGCCAATGGTCCGCCTATGTGGGCATCATGGAGTGCCTGGAGGAGCAGCAGTCCCACCTGCTGCTGCCCACCCTGAGCAGGCTCCTACCCCTCGTCTCCACCAGTCAGCAACTGGAGCAGACGGAAAGGCATCCTCCGGAGCTGTGGATCAACTGGCTCTCCATCCTATACGCCCGCCTGCTGCAGGACAACAACATATTGGTGCTGCGCTGGACTCTGGCCTATTTCCTCGCCCACTTTGACTTGACCCAACTCTGTCACCTCCAGCTCTTGGCTGAGTTCCTAGCTGCCACCAATCGCACCCAGCTCTATAATGTGGAGGCATACTTCCTGCCCTCCAAGGGCATAGATCACTTCTTGTCCCCAGACGCCCCGCATACGTCTTTGTTCTTAGAGGCCCTCGTCACAGTGCCTTGGCACTCGGTGCCCCTCCACTTTTGGCTGCTCCACATGAAGCCGGAGAACGAGGCGACCACGGATAGAAATCTATTGCTGCAACTGGCTTCCAGAGTGCGCACTCTGAAAAACACAAAGTTGCGGCAAATCTCGCAGCAACGTCTGCTGCATCTCTTTGAGGTATTTGGCAAAATAAAATCTCAATAGGTCAAAAATCAGCTAGTTCGATTCAGTAGTATTTTCGCAGACTAATTTTGAGGGCAATATCAATCAAGTATTATACCAATTTTTGGATTGACTTTTTCAGCACTTCATAATGATCACTTTGGTAAAAAATAAAACAAATAATATTTTAAAGGTATTGAATTCCCGCTTCCAAAAATTGTCCGTTAAAGCTTTTCAATATTTTTAATGAATTATTATTTTTTCGTTTGTTAGCGAATTTTATTAAAATTTCATACACAAAAAGGTCATATTTTAATGAATCACGATCGGATAAGAAACGGCGAAGAAAACACAAAGTGCAGGGTCTCCTTTAGTCGGTTACGTCCGACTGTAGCTCCGTCTTTACTGGTATTTTCTTTAAAATTAGTCAAAACTATTTTTGAAAATCGGTTGTATACTTTGTAGGGTATTCAATGTTTTTTTTGTTTTTTTTTTTTATTTTTTTTAAAGGTTTTTATTCAATCACAATAAGGTTATATTTTAAAAAATCCCGTTGTGGCGATTGATACTTATTTAAAACTAATTTAGCGAATTTGACTGAAATTTGAGAAATCTGTTGTATATTTTAGAGGCTATTTAATGTTTAAAAATCTACACAAATTTATAATTTATTCCATGCTTTTAGGCCACCATCAACAGCCTGAGCCTGGCAGACTATTTGACCTTTGTGGAGACCCTCTTCAACGTCAACGACAACTATAACGATTTTCCTCGATTCCTAAACAAGTTAAATGCCTGTGAAAACATTTCTGAGGCAATTGGGCATTTGAACAAACGTTGTTATGAGATTATAGCGTTTGATGTAAGCTGTGTAAACTCTTTGGCCACTGAACTTATTCCGAAATTAAACAAATTGCCAAGTAGTCAGCATGGATGGTGGCGTTTGTTTGCAGTTTTCCACCTGGTTAGCATGAAGGTAACAGCTAAACAATTATGCATTGACTATTATAAATGCAATTATGACCTAGATGTGCAGATATTTCAAAAAGAACAAGATTTATCTAAAGCTCAGCAATATTTGATACGTCAACTAAACTGCCAAACAAAGCAGGAAAAATCGTTCGTATTGGAACACAGCGTGGATTGGTTTGTTCAGATAAATATTCAAAATTGGAAACAACTGGAGGAGTTGCAACTGAAGCCACTTGATCTTCTTGAACGAGGCACATGGGCCACGTTTATACAACTGATACACATAATGTACACCATTGAGAGACCATTGGAAGACACCAATGTTATACCTACATTGATACTGTTGCTCAGAAATCATCCAAATGTAATTTGGTAAGTTGAAATTATTGCTCTCTACACCATTTCATTTGTATACCCTGTACCCATTGAAAAATGGAAAAAACAGGGTTAATAACTTTGTCAGAATGTATGTAACAGGCAGAAGGAGGCGTGGCAGACCCCACAAACTATATATATTCTTGATCAGGGAGACAAGCTGAGTCTGTCTGTATGAGCGCTGAGATATCCTAAACTATACAAGCTAGAGAAGCCGTTTTGGTCATTTTTAAAGGGTGAACGCCATACGCAGATAAAGTTTATTTCAAATCATGAATGCCACGCCCCTTCCGCCCGCAATTAACATCAATATAATACATTAACCAATTTGTTCACTTATTTTATACAGCACATCAAAAATTGTTGACTATGGCGTCAACTTTCTAAACGATGCTGAATACCAGAAGCTTATTGCAAGTCTGATTCGTAACCGATGTACATATGAAACATCATTGTGGCGATCTGATAAACCTGTATGCAATTCCCTGCTTTTGAAGGGCATGCTGGAGGGTGAGATTACCACAGGAGACGCACGGTTCGTAGCAATTCTTAAAACATAAATTTTTTATGCCCTGTATCTATTCAAAATGGCTTGATTAATCATGTCTTGAAAAAATAGAAACGTAAGAAGCGACATTGCTGCTGTGGTTGAAAAGTATGATGATATGCTATGCTTTGCTACTATCCATTCCTAATTCTCCATATTTTATTTTTATTTATATTCAATTTTAATCTTCAGCATCGAAACTGCCTACACGGACAGCTTAGTGGACAGCGCCTTTGACGATGTGACGACTCGAGAGGTACAAGTCGAATTGTGCAAGGTTACAGCTGAGAAGGCAAATGAAGTCGCAGCCGAGTTGATAAGCATGAACAACCAACTATCCGAGAAAAAACCCAGATACTTTGAGAACTGCAGGGAGCACAGAACGAAGATGCGTATCGCGAAAGCCTTATTTTCACTGAGAGACTTTATCAAATGGTCTGATGAGCTGTGGACAGCCTTGTTAGCCCCCAGTGATCAGCTGAACATCAGTTATATGTTCGAATGCCTCGTAGCGCATCTGCTGCCGACTGTCGATCTCCTGCTTAACCAAATGCAGCTCCTGGCCACTTTGAAACCCAGTCAGCAGGTGTCCGTTATATCCGTTGTTCACATTTACTGCGTGACCAAATGGAAGGGCCTCACAGAGCAACAGCTGAATGATGTTGTTCGACTGCTCTTGCCACACACAATGGGAGCGCATTTTCAAACCCGTCTGCTCGCTCAATTGGTGCTGCATAAACTGGCGCTAAAGTGCGCAGGGAGCAGGTGAATATACCTTTATTAGGTAGATAGGGATTGAAGAACTTAAAAAATATGCAACCGATTTTAAAAAATTAGGTATTTATATTTAGTTTGATTCACTAAAATTGGTGCAGGGTAACTAAATTATCAATTAATTAGCCGCAGTAGTAGGATACTTTAAAAGATGCCATTATCGAGTTTTTATACTTTAAAAATCTTGGATAACTTTGGCAATTGCGAACCGATTAGCAATTGTTGCTTTCGATGGTTTCCGACTCTTCCCAAGAAATTCTGTTTTAAACGCACAGATATAACTGAGCTAGAGCAAATTCAGAATGTGGTTAGCGATCTTATCAAATCGGTTGATAATTTCAGAAGTTATTAAGGAAACAATATAGAAGCGTCTAACGGTGGTCTTCCTGATCTTTTAAAATTGGAAAATTATTTTGAAATGTTAGAATACCAACATAAAAGATGGCAGAGCCTGTATGTAGCGATAAACTCAACCAATTATTTATCTTTTCAATTCGCAGCGTTGATTTTCCTGTGCTTAATGCGCTAAGAGACGGTATTGAAAGGACTTTGGGCTCGAAGTTGGCCGATTTTGAGACAGACGTTCGTCTGCTGCTGCCGGAAATATTCTCAAAATGCTATCGTCCAGCCGATGCAATTTTGTACTTGACAAACGCGCCCTTCGATGAGTTTTGTAAACTAATAAAAAATAGCACATTGGAAAATGGGCTGAAACTGTGGAAAATAGCAAAAAAAGTCAAAAAGCCGGCCACGACAGAAGATGCACTTGAAGTGCCAGTGGAGACATCGAATTCCAACGTGCAGCGTAAAATGAACCCCTTGAATGATATATATTACGATAATGGTGTAACGGAGAGAAAGTTTGAAGGGCGGGAGCTGATTGTAGTCGCCTCCTTGATAGATAAGCTGCCCAATCTTGGAGGTTTGGCGCGTACCAGTGAGGTATTGGGAGTTAAGACGATGACTGTTAGCTCCAAATCCATTGTGGATAAAACCGAATTTCAGAGCTTGAGGTAAATATGATATACTATATGAACTGTTAACTGATGTGGTTGATTGCAGTATGACCGCGGAGAAGAGTCTTAATATCATTGAAGTAAAACCCGCAGCGCTAAGCGAGTTCTTAATTGAGAAACAAACTATGGGTTATAAAATTGTCGGTGCTGAACAAACGGCGCAGAGCGTTAGTTTTGCTGATTTTAAGTTTCCCGACAAATGCATTTTGCTACTGGGGTAAGTTCTTGGAGTTTAATAAGTGTAATCTAGATAGATTTTTAATAATTCATTGAAATATCGTTTATTTTAATTTATACAAATACTTGTTTAGCCATGAAAAACACGGAATTCCTGTGGATCTAATTGCCCTTTTGGACTTTGCTGTCGAAATTCCGCAGTTTGGCTTGGTGCGCTCCCTAAATGTGCATGTGACGGGTTCGCTGTTCATTTGGGAATACTGTAAACAACATTTAAACAAAAAGTAATACTAAAATTTGCCATTTTCTTGATACACTAATAAATAAACACGATTTGAGTGTTGCCAGAAAGTAAAATTTGAAATAAAAATATTATTGTGAAACTATTCACCTAAGTTGGCCGCGCTGCGTTTTGATGTTTTATTTTTTGGGCCTTGTAAAATTGTTTGCATTTGGCGCTCAGCCGATAAGACTCATCTGCGGCGTGTTATCGATAAGTGGCTGTTTCTTATCGGCAATTAGCATTTCGATGATGCGAGTATTCCTGAAAGAATAATAATAACAACAGCAGAGTAGAAGTTCAGGAAGCCACAATGAGCATATCCGAGAATTCCTCCGATTCCGATTGGTAAGAACGATATTGAACGAAGTTGTGCTCCATTTTTGAACTTTTGGGCAATCCGATGCAGGAAGGAGGCCAAAATAAAAGTGAAACTCAACGGCAACGCCGGCAGTGGGAAACAGAAATATAGCCAGAAGTTCTGCGAGAAATGGCTAAATCTGTTCGACCCTTGGCTCCGTCGATCAGCCGAGGATCCCAACAAACCCTTCTGCCGGGCCTGCCAATGTCGCCTGGACTGCAACCGCTGCCACCTGGTGCGGCACGAGCGCACCACGAAGCATAAGCGGAATCTGGAGGCGCTGGTCACGAGGGGCGAGGGCGCGGTGCGCAGGGAGCTGAGCGTGCGGCAGGAGCGGAGCAAGTATTATCACCAGCGAAAGCGCGCTCTGAAGGAGCTGAAACAGGAGCCCATAGTTGAGGAGCAACATCCTGAGGAGGAGCGGGTGGTAGCCCCAGCTGTAAATTGCGAAGGAGTCTTGGAAGAAAGGTTCCTATATTACTGGCATTATTTGTATAATTTTAACGCTCATGACTTTCAGCGGCTCAAACAACTTTCAAGCGATCGAATCCACTTCGCAAGTGCCGTCAGCGGAGAGAAATCAGCTGAAAATCCCCTTAAAAAGCAGCCCCCCTCCAATCGTAACTTCCGCGCCCGCCAATCTCCATCCCAGTTCCAACAAGGAGGGACTTAAGCTGCTGATGCAGGTCCAACAGGACAAGAGCGATCTGATGGACTCATTTCGGGACCTGATCGGAGTACAGCTGCCACACCCCCCACCCAGAGAGAAGAACCATGTGGACCTCTTCTTTGAAAGCGTCAGCTCCAGCGTCAAAGCCCTCTCCCCCAAACTGGTGGCAGAGGCCAAGATGCGCGTCTCCCAGCTTATCTGCGAACTGGAGCTGCGCGCCCTAAACGATAACGGTGCAACGGGAGAGCCCATGGGCGCCGACACGCCCCTTGGAGCTCACCAAGGGACGCCAGTTACGGTGGTGCACCACAACATTTCGCACCATCCGCCATTTGGAACAATGACCTAAACCATTTACTTCGATGTGCAAATAAAATAATTAGGTACAATTTGTATAGATTTTTATAAATATAAATACATTGATAAATATTTTTTAAAATCAAGAAAAGTTGTGTTAATCGCATTTCAGTCTCAAAAGCATCGATGTTTCGATATTTCTCAAATAACGCCTTCCGAAATTCGACTTTTATGTGCAAATAAAAAACTATTTGGTAAAATGTTTTAAGATTTTCATATAGCTAAATAATTATTGATATTTTGAAAAGAAGGATGAATTATGTTTATCGCATCTAGTATCGATAAGTCGATACTCTGCTTGTGTAATCGAAAGAGCGGAGTTGAATCAGCTGTGGTGGATGGCGTTGCTTTTCGGTTGCCAATTCGCATAAGTTGCGTTATTATTTGCTTTTTGGGGTATATTTAATAACAAATAATGCAATAAACTACACTTGGGGAACAGAATTTCTGTTGTATGCTATTATCGAAGCCACTTTACAGTAAAGAAAACAATTGGCTATCAGATAAACGCCGTAAGTACCAACTACTTTTATAAGTTTAAGTCGTACAGCGCCTCAATGTTAATTGCAGTTTATTTAACAGAATATCTGCATGGTCAATGTTAATTGCAGTTTATTTAACAGAATATCTGCAGTGTCATGTCTTTGAAGCGGTGTAACATGAAGGCCAAGATGCTTGGAAACCGGGAAGAGCTCCTACGCAGTATTAAAGAGGATCGTGCGCTGTTGAGCGCCTACTGCAAGGATCTGACAGCGAAGAAGAAGGATTCGGTTGCAAAAGGAGCCCTAATAAAGCAGCGGGATAGCTACGATTTGTTCTTCGAAAGCGCCTGCATCAGCATCAAGAGCCTGCCCCCTAAGCTGGCGGCTGAGGCGAAAAGTCGCATATCGCAAATAATCACGGAGTTCGAGCTTCGAGCCATATCCGAGCAGGAAGCTCAGGAGAAGAGGGAGCAGCAGAAACAAAGCATGACCAAAACCATGAGAACCACAAGTGAACAATTGATTGATTCGTCAGCGGGAATCGTATACGAATTTCAACCCTACAGCTGAGTTGCAGATGCCTCTGCTCTATTTGTCACTAAGCGCTGTCAAAATGCTGTTAACAGCCCCAATATTTTAGGCATTCAGTATTATTTTAATCTAAATCTGGACAACAACATTTGCGGCCCCATTTTAGGCTCTAAATTCTAATACAATAGACCAAAATCTAATTTTAAAACCTATGTAACGACGAGATGACAAGAAATACAAAGGTGTGCATCATCGGTGCCGAGAGTTGGTAGGTTTTCCCGCATCCCCAATACGCTAAACTTCTTCAGAATCTAACGTTTGTTGACCGTCGAATTATACTAGTTTCCTATGAGTATATAGATAATCTGGCGCTTGTGCTTCATGCTTTTATTATTATATGTATACTAACTATCCTTGCCCAATTTTTCTGTAATCGCAATTTGATATTTACGATTTAAATACATTGCATATATGCAAATCTCTACTTTGATAAACAAATTATTTTAATTACTCGTAATTGTTTGCAATAGAATTTGGTGAAGGATTATTAAACTGCATTTTTGTACCTTATCTAGGGGCTCTGCAATTTCCACGGCTGTGTGTAAAAATGTTCTCGGCAATAACTTTGACGGCCGGGTGCACATCTATGTATTCGACGAGCTGGTGGGAAGTAATTACCTGTCCGAGGTAATCAACGATCGTCATGAAAATATTAAATATCTACCAGGCATTAGGCTGCACCATAACCTGGTAAGCATTATTGAACTTGCTTTGTCATCAAATGCTTCATCAGATTGCTCTCAGATTGCCGTGAATGACTTGGAAAAGGCCGCCATCAATGCAGACATATTAATATTTGCCACATCTCAAGACTTCATTACGTCCTATTGCAATATTCTTGCTGGCAAAGTGAAGAGCACCGCGTACGCGGTATCGCTGATAAAGGGACTAAACGATATTGGCGATGGGGAAATCGGTCTTTACTCCCATGCCATTGCCAGCGAGCTGGGGATCCCCTGTTACTCGGTCATGTGCGCAGATCACGCCAAGGAGATGGCTCAGGGCAAACTCTGCGAGCTGACCATTGGATGCAATAATGATGAACATGCTCGCGAGTTGACCTCTCTGCTCCAGACCGATAACTGCAAGGTGCTGCAAACTGGGGATGTGGATGGGGTTGAACTGTGTCACACTCTGAAGGACTTGGTTGCGATGAGTGCGGGATTCATCGATGGCCTGAGGCTAGGGGACAATGCGAGGATCACCTGCCTGCACTTGTGTCTTAAGGAGATGATGAGATTCATAGCGACCTTCAATCGATCTACCAAACTCTCTACCTTATTTGAAAGCTGCGGTATTGCCAATTCCGTGGCTTCCTCTTACGGTTGGCATAGTTATATATATTTTATGTCTTAGTACCATTTTACAATCGCCCTTCTCTTGCAGCCGATAAAAACGTTACATTCGCCAAGGAGTTTGTTGTCTCGCGAAAGACTGTTGCAGAAATTGAAGCTAGTCTTCTGAATGGAAAAAAGTTACTCGGACCCATAATTGCTATGCAAGTGTATGACTTTTTGGAAAGAGAACAACTTTTGGAAGAGTGAGTAACTTATAGAATACCATCATGCACAACTCATATAAATGTTCGTTTTGTAAGGTATCCACTTTTTGCGGTGATCCATCGCATCTGTCAGCACGAGGTGCAACCGGATGCGATTTTGGAAACTCTGCGTAGTCATCCAGATCTAAGGTACTTTCAATCAAGATAATTAATGAAGTTAAGCCAATAATCATTCTTTGTTCAGCAATTACTCCGTTACTCAACTTCAAAATAAGAAATTTGACACGATGTTTGTGCCCTACCAAAGTTCAGCTTTTGAAGAATTGGATTTATCAGATGCTCGAGTCAAGTGCGTGGATCGTTTTAATGAAAATAATTCAAAAAACTACACACTTCTAAACTCTTGTGAAAATAATCAGCTGCAGGGTGGAAACTGGGAGTTTAACTTTGAGAAGGGCTCAAGAAATGATAATGCTGAAATAAATTCCGTTGAAATCAATGCCAATCGGAATCCAATTTGTTTCCAATCCAATAACATAAGCTCGGTCGATAAAACAACATTCGGTAAAACTGAAATGAGCGATGCCCATAAACGAAATAATGAATTTAAAGGATTAAAAGTACGAGCTAAAATCAGTATTAAGAAGGGCCAAATAAAAAAGACGCAAACAGAGAACAAAGCTAAATTGGAAAATCAAAATTTTAATTCAAAATCTGAGACCGTTGTTTTGGAAAACATCGAAAAAGAAAAGCATCCGAAAGTGAAAGCGAAATCAGAAAAGACGAATACTACCAAAAAGTCTCCGGAAACATCGAATTTAGAAAAGGAAAATACTAAATCTAAAATTAAAGCAAAACAACTGGATGTGCACACAAAATCAAGTGGAAATCTTGAAAAGAAAAATCAGAATGTGGATGCGGTCAACAAGACGGAGCTGAAGAAAGATGACACCATTCTCTTTGAGCAGGAGGCAGCTATACCAAATCTTGTAGATTTAATTCGAATTAAGGATACTGGTACTTTCGAGTCTCATCTGATTAAATACTTTCAAAATGCTAAAGATGAACAGTCTAAAATGTTTCGTAAAGAAGAGCAATACACAAGCGATTGTACTAAGGACAGCCGAGTGGGTTATAAAGTTGATTATCTCGACATCGGATCGCCGTATATAGATTCAAATGAGACCTTAATGCCAGATTTAACTAATAATTTATACCAGGCGAAGGTTAATTTTCAAATGGATGGCAATGACCAATTTCAGTTTCACAAAAGTGAAAAAAAACAATCAATAGTTGGTAAAGATAACAACTTAAGTGGATCTGTTTCAATTAATCCGACTGCCTCAGATATTAATGGCACAAATCTACCAGAAAATCCAGACCATTCCAAGCAAACACATGAAGATCCCAACCAGCTTAAATTGGCACAAGCTTTTCTGGATGAGCATACGAGCTATGTGAAAAACCTTGTTATGAAATCAGTAGCCTCCAAAGGTGATAAAACTAAAAGAAAATTAGAAAATCCTGCAAAGCGTACGGGAAAAACAGCACACAAGGTAGAAGTGAAAAATAAGCAAGATCATAAACAGCAATTGCTTGAGGATATATTTCCAGAAAACTCAATAGAACACCAAGTGAAAGTTATGTATAAACATCCACCCGTTCAAAATAAAGATGACAATGGCATTACAAACCCCGATAAAACCGCTAATATTGATTTCGAAAAGATTTTGAAGATAAGTGAAAAACCACAAGAAGAAAGTAAATTGATCACAAATGAACCTTCTTTGCCAAAATTCCTTGGCACAATGACCAAACAAATAGTCAGCAAGAATGAACAAACAACTAGTCAGAAACAAACTTTGCAAGAATCAAAATTAACTTCGCAAAGATTAGAAAAAAATCAAAACAATTCGCAATCATCATATTTACAAAAAATAGCACCTCAACAGGTTGGTGTCGAAAATAATTCACGCTTATTCAATAACAGAAATTTTGATGACCAGAAACCTGAATGGGATTGGTTGAATAGACCCGAAGAGAAAATCTCTGAAAAGAAGCGACCATTTCAGAAAATCGATCCGGATCACCATCAACATGATATAACAACACGGGAAACCGATTTAACAGAAGTGGATTTTGATGATTCCAATTCAAAGAAGACGCAACCAATAAAACAACTACGTTCAGAAGAAAACCATCTCAGCAAGCTGGAAGAGTCAAAACCAGAAAAATCAAAGCAGCAGTCGATAGAATCCGATGATGCTGATCTGTCAAAGTTTGAGAAACGAAATAAAAAGCCCGAACAGCAAATTCAGGATGAATATCCATATCATATTCCATTAAGTCTAATCAAGAAGTCAAAACTTATAAAATCCATTAAACAGAAGTTTAACTTTCTAGAGTTCGACCGTTCGATGTCTGAGAAAGGCAGAAAGACATTGCCAGACGTGCAAATTGATTCAAAACCTAAAGCTGATCTAGTTAACAAGCTTGAGTCGAAGAACGAGTTTCCAATTCGGAAAGAATATGACATGTCAAAAATTGCAGAAGCAATCAACAAAATAAATAGGGATGTGGAATTTTCAGGTTCTGACCAATTAATGGCCGAAACAGAAAAAAAGGCTAAAACTGATCTAGTTAATAAGCTCAAACAAAGAAAGAATTACGACGTGCAGAAAATTGCTTTCGAGAATGATTCCATGGAACTCAAAAGGCTTAAGTCAAAGGCACCAGAGGCAGATTCTGAAAAATCCACGAACGAAGCAACAGAAAAACTATTAGAGTCAATGGTGCAAGAAAGCGATTTAGTGGACCCTCACAATTCAATATCCGACAAAAGAGGCAAACTATATTATGAGCAAAATACTTTAGAGAACAAAGCTGATCTAGTTGATGAATCTCCTGAAGCAGAAGAACACACGCTTAAGCAAATTAAATTTAAAGAAGATAACAATCTCGATCAGTCAGAGAGGGTTGAAGCAATTGATAAAAAGCTAAGGGAAGAAAAGCAAGGGGGAGAGCAAGAAACAGGTTATGGAGAAAGAAAATTTGTTTTAGAGCCGAAAAATGATAATAAAAATGATATACACCAAGAAACTCCTGCAAGCCTATTTTCCAGGAAATTATCCAAAATGTTAAGCAAAAGAAAAACTGATCCTGCTGAAAGTCAATCGGTTACAGAAGCCACAAACCGGCGCAAAAGACTTTTTGTTAGGCCAACCTATTATCCACCCCTAAATCCCCGAGTCCGCATACCGCGCCCACCCTTCGATGTGCGAGATCATGAATACCACACCATCAGTTGTAGAATGCCAACGAATCTAATGCGTAAACCCTCGCAACCGGCGGTGCCCTCATCTAATCCCTATCAGACCAAACAAGTAAGCTCTTGTTGTGTGATCAAACCTGTGCTAAAACTGCCGACACCTATGATGCGACCACCTTTCCTGGTCGTGGAACTAGGAGTATTTGCTGCAATCCTAACCAAGTACAAAATCACCCGCAAATAAAAACTGATTTATTTTAGTATTTCACGAATCCATCCGAAATAAACTCGTCGATTACATATTTTAATTAACCGATATTTTTATTTATATACTTTGTACCAATAAATTTGATAAAAGCATGTTGTTAACTTTGTATGTAGCAGGCAGTAGGAGTCGTGACAAAATCCACAAAGTATTTATATTTTTGATCTGGATCACGTCTGTCTGGATGGGCGCGTCGATCTCAGCAGTTAAAAGAGCTAGTGGCATCAAATTCAGAATGTAAAGACATATTTACCCTAAATAAGTTATTGAATAATCAAAATTAGTGTCCTTCGAGGAGAAAAGAAATGACATGAGTGTAGCGCAGGGTATTTTCCATTGATTTTATTATAATAATTTAGTTTGTTTTTTATCGACTATGACCAGAAATATTCCTCCAGAGGTCGCCGTTGGAATACTTGCCGGGATTCTACCGACTGCAACGGTCTAAAATTATTCAATAGCTGTCGGCCCCATCGATCATGCAGCTGCCAGAACTTTGGTAGTTCCAAGTCGGATATCGGTAGCACCTCAGCAAAAACATGCCAGAGCACTGCTGGCGAGCAGGGCGGTGTTGTTAAAGATCCCTTATAGGCATAGAAGTTGCCCCTGTCCAGGTTGCCCAGCAGAGATCCAAGCGTAAGAAATGCGGCTGGCGTATAGCTGCTGTTGAACTTTCCTAGGTGAAGTAATGAGCCTAGGATTTCAGTCAATCCGGGTTGATACAGTAGATAGTTCCTCTGTAAGGAAATTTAAATATGGGATGTATATTTTTTGCGGACATTATGGATTTTACTTACCCGCACTACCTTGAAGAGCACAGCCAGTACGGCAAGGCCATCGGTTTGATTTCTTGCCTCCTCGTCGCTCTGATACCTGGTATTACGATGTACTATATGCATTTCCAGATCATAACGACGACCATTGAGCAAGTGCTCAGAGCCCTTCTGCTGAGCTGATCCCCAATGAAAGTGCACGGCTCTCGCCTCATAGAAGTCTCCCAAGAGACCGCCCGCTAGATATGGACGCTCTCCGAAGACTGTCGGGGGCACACTGAACTCAACTATAAATTACATTAATTCCTGGTTAATGACAATGCTAAATAGCTTACAAATTGACGTACCTGTATGTCCATTATTCCTCACATTTAAGAGCTCATCGAAAGGTTCATCGTACAATCCGAAACGCAGTGGGGGCAAGGCAATGGGTATTACTTTGTGGGAACTTAATGCAATCGGCGACTGCTCAGAACCCCCACAAAGTGGGTATCGATATTTCCACTGTGCCGGTGCATCATAGCTAAAGCGTCGATCATCCGCCGGATCTAAAATCGTAATATGATTAGGTAAAGTACACAGAGAAATTTCAGCTCGAAAGACATGTTGTCAAGAACGGAATTCTTGATTTTTTCTCTCTGTGTAGGTCAAGTAAATCTGAAATAGTTTCCGTCTGTGGCAATACAACAAATAGTGCTCTGTGAGCTACCCAGTTACCACAGCTAACTGCCTCCAATTGTTCAGTTGCCATTAGCTAAGCTGCACGCACCTAAGTGAATTATAATAGTGCAATTTGGAGGCGGATCACCAAAAAAACTGTACAATACGGGGCTTGTGGCATTTCTTATATAACAAGAGTCGACTCACAGCAAATAAAACAATAACAATAACCTTTATGCCTCATCTTTCGTGCTGTGCGTGGAGCATTTGGGCATGCAATTTTAATTATTGTTATTATTTACAAGCCAGTGCTTTGTTTACTATCCATTAGATTGGCAGATGCGTATGCTCCAATTTGACAGTTTTATGGGCGCCGAGTGTGACATATATGGGTTCAGATTCCCATTTCAGATGGCGATGCCTCATAAATTCCCACAAATATGCGTACACTGGTCATGTACCATTTCGGATACACATATTACATAGCGAAAATAGCTCCTTCTCAGTTATGATTCCACATAAAGCACTCAGCTTTAAATTAAAGCTATTTCAAATTGAATACGTAATTTGAACAGACCTTATTTTATCCCTTTAAAGGTTTTTTATTTAGTTTGGGTGAGCATTCAACAGGTTGGTTTAAAAATTCTTCCGAGGAGCGTTTAATGTTTAAAGAACTGTCCATATATTGGATGCACTTTGGAGATTGGAAGAAACAACGCATCAATCATCAATCAATATTAACTTGGCATTAAACATTCAACTAAAATATAAAACTATTTTGTAATTGGAACCTTTAAAAGTCTCTGAAGAAAATCCTTCTGTACAATATTTTCTTGTCTATACAAGAATATTTGTGGAGCTACGCAATTAACGTATATTTTTTGGACACACTTGGCTGATTTGAAGAAACGCGACATCCATCAATACTAATTATAATACCCACTGTTTGCAAATGGCAGCAGAAATAGCAAACGCTGATAGAAGAAGTCACTAAACGCCGGAAAATGCATTCTTTCCACGAGTTCCACGCACAAAATTCACTTAAATTCGAATCTTAACTACGAATCTAAGCGCCACTGAGGAGACACGAAGAGGCCCGCGGAAGTTACTCTGAAGACTGAACGCAACTCTACGCGGGCCAAAACCTTTATACGTAACGCCAACTGTAACGGTAACTGTGTCTTTGGCGGCCCTTCCACTTACCAGCCAAATCTATGACTGAGTGTTGAGGCACTTAGGGTCGAGACTGATGTCTAGAGTATAACATCAATGTTTACATACTGCCTTTTCATTGCTTAACTGAAAAGAATGAATTTTGAAGTAGCTTCAATAAATTTCTTGGATATCTGATAATGTATTGTTTTATATTTTAATATCTTATCTATAATTAACACGAAATTGTGAAATATATGTAACATACCCTAACATACCCTTTGAAAATCATTGGAACACTCCACAATTATAATAAATATTAAATAGCTTATAGAAATTTTTTTCTAAATTATATTATATATTTTCTAAATAAATAAATTATTAAATATGTATTCTTGAAGAAACTAATGTACTCTGTGAAAGGGCATTGAAACACTCCACAGCGTGATTATATTTACTTTGATCTCTTTGCAAGACTTGGGCAATTGTGGTTATAATTTTAGGCAAATATACAGCTTGACTTGACTGTCGCAAATTTAGTCCTTGACAGATCACAATATTTGACAAAGTAATCTGGGGCTCAGCACACTGTGGAACCATCCCATGTGATCGTTTGAACCCAGTCTTCAATGAATTAATTATTACTGTAGTGTAGGAATTAGAACCGAAATCGATGTAAGTTTAAATTCAATAATTTCAAATAATTAGAAGAAACTTGAACGGAGCTATTTGAAGAAATATTGGAGAATAGCTAAAAGCAGAATAACCAAGGAACCAGTCGTGAAAGCGATGTTAAAACTAATTTTTTTGACAGTTAAAAACTATTTTGAAAATTCAAATTTTTATATGCTCAAATATAAATAGACTTTCAGTTGAATCCAACACAGTTTTTGGGTTGAGACAAACTTGAATCAAAATTTGTGGTTTATTTTTGTCTGTTTGTAGACAACTTAAATTGTATTTCGCTTGTGTTCTTGACTTGTTGTGGATTCCGTCAACGAACAACAAACTACAACCGTCAGAAGCTAGACGAGGTCACAGCGTCGCAGCATTATCGGCTCAGCAGCTTTTGCCAATAGGAATTTTGCGCAGTTGTGAGCCTAAGCCAATAGGAAGCGAACGCATTTGCACGCACTGAAAAGCAAACTGAGGGAAAACTGTTGGAAAGCCAGTTAAAAAGGCGCAGCTGAAGACGGAGAGAGACGAGGCGGGGAGTCATGCTGAAATCCTTAAGAGGACAACTGTAACTATAACAAACAAAGCAACAACAATGTTCACACAAACAGACACCCGTAGTACGACAACAACAAAAACATACCAGCTTAGAGCGCACCAGCGTCTAGAGCCGTAAGTACTTGTCAGGTGGGGAGGGGAGAGGCGGGGGAGTTGTAATGACGTCGCGGCTTAACGAAGCTTCAAGCGCGTACTCGCAGTACTCGTATGTATGTACAATGTGGATACAAGCATACATACACGCGATAATATCACAGCAACAACAATAGTAATAATAAAACAGCGGTAATAATATACACATGCAGTTGGCAAAACAGAAAACAAATCAAATAGTGGAATAGTGAAAAACATAAACGAATACGAATACAGCGAGCAAAACACAAACCCCGATATCAAAACAATGCGCATTCTTGTTGTTGGAATATTGGAATGTTGGAATCACGGTTGCCACCAGTGCTGCCAACTACCCGCCATAAAAAGCTACATCGTTCCAATCATTATCGAAGTCATACAGCGATATTGCAGATTAGCACATTTGGGTACAGGGTATATTACCAATATAAATAAAAACAATAAAATCAAAAACCACGACTCATTTCGGTTACTCTTATTGTTGAACTGAATAGTCAAGACTAGAGTCACAGTTGCAGTGAGGGCGGAGAAAACCTGCAAATTTATGTAGGTGGTTTGAGAATTCTATATATGCATGCTGCTGATCACAAAAATTATATAATTTTATATTCAAATATAGGGAATATTTCCTATAACATAATAACATAATCCTATAACTATAACATAAAATAATGAAATTTGTTGAAAACCAACGTTCATTTCAATTCGAGGATTTAGTTCAATTTGGGGTGAGAGGTTCAGTGATTTATTTAGTGAGTTAGTTCGTTCGTTCACTTCAGTGATTCGACACTATTTTATTTGCAATATTTTACCATCTCAATTATGGTAAATTTGCAATTGAAAATTAGTTTACACACGTTTTACATATATAAATAAAATGTTTTGTAACAAAATCCGTCTAATGTTAACAACGTTTTCCGTTTCAGATCCTTTCTCTTTGCAAAAACCAACCGTCTGGTACTTCTACGGCATGGCGAGAGCGAATTCAATTTGAAGAACCTCTTCTGCGGCTGGCACGATACGCCTCTGAGCGAATTTGGAGTACATCAGTCGAGGAGTATTGCAGCAGCCAAGATCATTGCAGCCGACTTGGAGATCGACAAGGTTTACTGCTCGACCTTGATACGCTCCCAGCAGAGCGCGGAAGTTATTCTGTCCGAGATGAAGTGCTCCTTTGTGCCCGTGGCTTCTGATTGGCGATTGAATGAACGGCATTACGGAAATTTGACCGGGATTAACAAACGAGATGCTGCCAATCTTTATGGGGAGGAGAAGGTGCAGCTATGGCGACGAAACTACCATGGGGTACCGCCCCCCATAGAACCCGAGAACAACTACTATTATCAAATTATAAACAATCCTGCCTTCAAAGATATTCCGGTGGACAGGTTTCCGCTTGCCGAGTCCATGCGCATGTGCGTCAAGCGAGTGAAGCCTGCCTGGGAAGAAATCAAGAAAGATATTATGAAGGGCACCCGCGTCATGATCGTTGCCCATGGAACTGTGGCTCGAGCGCTGGTGAAGCACATAGATGGTAAATAGCACTTTCTCGATTCAAATTCGTTCCTGTCTTAACCTTCAAACCCTGCTCCCTCAATAGGCATCTCCAATGAAGAAATTGAAAAGGTCAACATACCCAACTGTGTACCAATTGTCTATCAGTTCAACATGACAACCGGAGAAAAAGTGGGCGAAAGCAGGTATCTTGGCGATCCCAAGTACATTGAGGAAATGAAGGAAAAGGTCGCAGCTATAGGCGATTAAAATTTGATTGATTTCATCAGTTAAGAATATATATATTGCTCCTCCTTTTTTAAGATTTTGCGTATTATTTATTGACTGTTTAGATTACTTTTTCTTGCATTCAAGAACTGTAATAAATCTTTTTTATTTCTATTAACTATAAATAAAATTCGATTAAGCACATGAGTAAATCATGTAAAGAAAAATCAAGTTAAAAGTAAATCAGCCTATCCTGTTTATTTCACAATTATATTCAAAAGGAAAATTGTTGGGAAATACATTCACTATTAATATTGCAAATAAAATAATATGCTTTTTATTGTTTGTTGTTGTGGCTATTTCATTTTTTGGTGTGAATTTGTAAATAAAATAATATGATATTTGTTGTTTATTGTTAGTTGTTGTTGTTGTGGCTATTTAATGTTGTTGTTGTTAATTTTAGTTTTTTTTTTTTGTTTCTTGTATGTTATTTGTTTCTTCACATCCAGACTTGATGAATGACAACGACAATGTCTCCCGTGACCTCTGATGAGGCCTGTCCCGGGGCCTGACCTATGGGCTGTGCTGAAGCTTCTGCTGAAGCCTGACCTGAAGGCTCTCCTGCGGCACGTCCTGAAATCACTTGAATGAGCTCGTCGACGGTCAAAGCTCGTTGAATGCGTTGCATGTACTCGTCGTCATCGGAGTCAATATCCATGTCGTCATTGCTCATAAAGTCGGTATCATCCTGTTGCCCCACATCCTCCTGGTTCACGTGGTCATCATCAGAGGCCTGTCCTGAGGCCTGATCTGAAATTTGTTCTGAAGTTTGTCCAGAGGCTGTTCCTGAGGGCTGCAAGCCATCACCATCGGACTCACCATTCATTTCGTTATCGCTCAAAACCTCGATGACGACAATTAACCCATCATCAGGCTGTTGTCCCGCGTTGCTCATGATTCGAATTAGTTGTAGTAAATTATTTTCAACAATTTCGCCCGACTACGATTTAGAGCTCACACGTACATACATATGAAAATAATGAGATTAATACTCACACGGGACACTAAAGAAATTGACAGATTGCTTTGATTTGTTTATATCGCAACATCGATAACTAATCGTGATTTCAGAAGAATGCATTTTAAATCATCGACCACTTAATATATTGATATATATTTTAATACCCTGTACTAGAGATGGGCATGGGCCGCATGCTCTGAAAAAATTGAACTTCGTGTTGGATCGTGTTTGAAAAAATTTTTACCCGTTCGTGTTGAAAATTTTCATTTTCGTGCCGTGTTGGGTCGTGCCTAAGACTTGCCCCATAAAGTATGATCTCTTATTATTACAATTAAATTCGATTAAAATACGATTAAGTCAATCAATTAGGAATATTTTTGAATAGTATTTCGTCTTATATTTTACAAATCCTTCTGTATTTATCAGCAGCATTCATATTTACTGTTTGCATTTAAGAACTATAATAAATCATTGTTGTATTTAAATAAATGCATTGGGTAATACTTTCAGTTAGTGCTGGTCTGGTGTGGACACTCAGTAGTAGCTCTGCTCGTTGTAGTTGTACAGGGTGTTCAAGTTGTTGGGCAGTATGTAGATGTCCTCGGGGCGACCGTTGAACACAAAGGGACGTTTGAGCGAGGTCAGCTTAGAGTCCTGCTGAGGTGCCGGCAACGAGGCGAGGCCAAAACCCTGCTGAGCATGCCCAGGCATGTATCCAGCAGTCGGAGCGGGTCTGTAGGGATTACTGGGAGTAGGCGGACGCACATTGAAGTTGCCGCCAAGTCCCAGTGCTCCATTGAAGGGAGACAGCTCGTTGGGAGTACCGTTCATCTGGTAGATGCCCGACGGTTTGCCGTTGGAGAGAAAGTTGACCGGGAGATTGAAGACCGAGCCGAAGGTGGAGAAGGTCGGCATGGGCTGGTACGTCAGCAGTGGGGAGAAACTGCTGCCGAACGGACTTGGAGCCAGGTTGGTGGGTACAAACATATAGGGGGTGGGGGGCAGGCGCACGTAGTAGATGGGCGAGTTACGGGAGGGATGCGTGGCAAGGGGACGACGCTCGCTGGCTGCTCTGGACATGACCACGTCTTCCAGCTCGTTACTAGCACCCGGATAGGTGGGATAGAACATGTCGGGCGCTATATAGAGCGGAAAGGGTATCAGCACGGGCTGGGCATACCCTATCAAAGGCAGCATCTTGGGCATGGGCAAGCTGGGTCCGGACTCATATGAATTGATCGCAGAGCTGGCTGCAGTTGCGTAGGGATTCCAGGCGTAGTTCCCAGCGGACACTGGCAATCTGGGGTCCTGCTTCAGCTCTTGCAGCATCTGATAGGAGTCGTCCTCATCCTCGCTCTTCAGTTCCTGCTGCTCAGCTCCTGGCAGTTCCGCCTCCGACTCCGGCGCATATGAAGCACCTCCATTATGAGCTGCAGCTTGCTGCAGTTGCTGCTGCTGCTGCTGCGCCGACTGTTGCTGCTGCTTCGCTTGCCCCTTCTTAGCCAACTGCGACATGCTGGCGCTACTTGAGCAGGAGACGAGCAGAAGAGGCAGCAGGATTTGCAAATATCTCATCCATAAGTTGCTTCCCATCATGCCGAGTTTTGCTGCAGAATAAATAGGAAATGGAAACTCAAATAAGACAATCAATTAAGTATTTAATATAGGTTTTAATTTGTTTACATTAATTTAATTTAAACTTATTTCATTTCATCTAATTTATTCAATTTCAATGTACCTAATTTCTTTTAATTTTTATTAATTTCTTTTTTTCCATTTTATTTTCATTTATTAGATTTTATTTTTATTATGTATTTAATTTTGTTGATATTAATTTAATTGTTTTTGTATTCAGCTTATTTTCCTAATATTTATGTAATTTGGATTTTTACTATAACAGATTCCTGAAACTATTGCAGCTAAAAACTACACTTTCCACTTAAATTTAATTTCGTAAAAATAAAAATAAAATGTATTGCATTTTCGCGTATTATTTCAAAGTCAGAAAAAAGTCTTATCAAAATATTGTTTTTTACACTTGAAAAGACTTGTTTTGGAAATATCTAAGAAAAAAATAATTTTTTATAAAATAAACATAATAATATGTATTTTCATTATTTTTACCAGTTTTACCAGAATGTTTTTCAAAATTCTGTTTCACAATTATTGAAAACTTTAAGATTCAATTAAATTTGGATTATTCATTGGTATAGTATTTTATTTATATTAGCTTGGTGAAATTGATTATCATTATTTTCACTATTAATTATAATTTGAAATGTCTTTTTAAGCGGATTCTGATCACTGGGCACTTGAAAATTCACAATATTTATAACACAATTTTCACTGCAGACATACAATTTGCTGCGTCCGGGTACCAAATCCCATCCAGAAATACGGCGACCAATCTGCAGAGGCGTCCAACTGGCAATGAGTGGATGGCGCTGCGAAGCTGCGCCTTTTATTGGCCAATTCAGTGTGGCCAAAAGCCAACTCTGCAACGACAGCTCAGTCAGCGCCGCTGCCCATGCGCAGAACTTGACAGCTAAAGACGGAGACAGAGACAGAGAACGAGAATGAGGGAGAGAGAGCGAAAGAGACAGAGACAGAGACAGAGACAGAGACTGAGAGAGAGATAGCCAGAATGAGCAGAGGGCTAAAAGCGCTGGCTCTTATTTATTGTTTGCACTGCTTAAGTAGCTTTTAGTTGGCGAGATCTGCTTCTGGTTTCATATGTGATAAATCGACTAATTTACGTAAATATCATTATTATGTAATTGTAATTAGGCTGGAATGTCAGTGGCCCCACATTTGGGATTCACGTCATGCAACTGCAGAAATGAAATTAAAATATGAAAATTCCACAAATGTTAATTACGCGCATAACATACGCTTGGGTAGCAGACTACAACATATCCTGTAAACACATTTCGATGGGAATACAAAACACCAGACGTATTCTCTAAATAATAAATAGTATCTTATATTATTTAATTCCCTGTTAAAGACAGCTTTCCTTCAATGGATTTTTTCTTTACAGGGTATAACTAGCGCCTTGAGCCACGATTAACTAATTTAATTATTATGACACTGTTGCTGATTCAAAGAGCAAAGGGGCAAGGGGGCAAAGCCACAAGGAAGTGGTGGGTAATAGAACTCTCATTAGTCAATGATATCCAGAAAGCATTCTGCTTAGCATCCAGTATCTGTATCTGCAGCTCTCGCTTAGTCACGAACCTAAGCTGTTACATAATTGGGCATAATTGTGTGATTAAATCAACGTATGCACAAACATAAACACATACACTGAGAAAAAAATTAATGTTTGAAATATTCACTGAGACAAAAACCAAGTATTTTTGTATTTGATTCAATAATTTTCAGTGTAACAAAATCAATGTGCCAGAAAGTTCTGCTACGAATTGTTCTTGAATTCCAAACCAAAAGAAGATTAATCTAACTGCTTTCATTTGTAGAACTACAATTTTTTTTGAGTGTAGAACCAAACTACGTGCTCGTATATAAAGTGCCCGCCTGCAATGCCGGTTATATAAGCATATTAAGCCCTTGTCTTGAGTCGCGTCTCTGAGAGAGAGAGAGAGAGATAGGTGGAATGGAGAGAAAGAGAGAGAAAGAGCGTCTTCTAATTGTGTTGATTTTATAGACAAGCAGCCGGTCTTGGCGCTTCCTGAGTTGACGGAGCCTCGGATGGATGGCTGGATGATAATATTAATATTCAAATAAAAATAATTTGTATATTTGTCATTGCCAGGGGCCTTGGCGCCGGCGCCTTGGTCTTGTTCTAGGCCTTGTTCTGGGTCTTGGTCTTGGTCGTTGGCTTTGGCTTTGGCTTTGGCTGATGGTGATGCTGATGGCGACATCGTTGCTCTGGCAGAGATTAGGGCAATAATAAATTACATGGCTAATTAAGTGGGGACTGGCGACTGTAACTGCAACCGCCACCGACACCGCCACCGACAACCGCAACCACGCAGAGATGCAAAGATACAAAGATACAGATACGACGTACACGTTGTATCTGCTACTTGCATGCCACAGATTGCTGCAAATGAAGCTGAAGCCGAAGCCGAAGCCGAACAGTCAACGGCCATAATGAACAAATAGAACCGGTGGACGAACGGGTGCTGTTATAATAAAGCCAATCCCAGTGCAATCCTACTCCAGACCGCAATGTCGCAATGTGGCCAACGTAATTAGCCCTGGAATGTCCTTGTGCACGTGACTATCCCTGGCCAATGGACAGTGGACAACGGACAGCGGACGGTGGACAGTGGACAACGGCCTAAGAGTTGTGAATGCACTTGGAAAAATAAAGAATGCGACGTTTTGCAAAATCAAGATATTAAATTGATTTCAATACTTATTGCCAGCATTTCTCTTTTAATAGTTCTAAATCTAAACATATCGAGATCGGTCTTATAAATGAGAATTTTAAGAACTCTTATAAATTTCATTCATTGATGCAGCATTTCGTTTTCAGATGATGCATTTCGTTTTTTTGCTACCGCAAATACTTGATGCAAGTGCGGCAACTATTGGCGTTTCTCTCAGTGTGGGCATGCAGATGCTAAATATAAACGCGCGTGCCTGTGCATCGTCTAACTTGGGCACACTTTCCTAACGAGGCCGAGGTGTTGTTGTTGGCGGCATCGGAGGGCCAAGCGTTAACCCAAACACAATTCCTTAACCCAAACAACTATCAGCTATCAGTCACCAAGGGTTCATTAACACCACTGACAATCAAGACGAAGACGATGATGGGTTGACAATTGAGCACTTGCACCGCTGGACAGCGTACACTGAGAAAAATTAAAATTAAATTGTTCTTGTTATAAGAGTTTTAGGAATTTCGGTTTTCAATGATGAATTTTCTGGCTCTTTGAACTTTTGACACTGTAAATTCCTGATTTATTTACGAAAGCTCTTGATTTTTTCCAGCAGTGTAATAATTTTACTTGCTCCCATACCTGTAAGTACGTACACCTGGCACTTATTGAGTTTATCTTAAATTATCGTCAACAGCAGACAGTGCTGACTTTGGTTCAGTTCAATAGAAGTCTTGCCGCTCCCTTTGAATACACTGCGTAAATCAAAATACTTTCAACAAGAGACAAAATATTGACTCGAGAATAAAAACATTTAAATATCTTTATTTACTGCTGTTTCAATATTTATAATCAATTTTATGCAAATTTTAAGCGTAGAGTTTTAAAGGGTATTGCTGATTCGATCACAGTTAGCGAAGCACTCTCATTTGTTTACATCAAAGAGTGGAGGAGAAAGATCGCCAAATATCTATAAAAACTGGGTCAGTTTCTGCACGACTTTATGTATGGTATGTGTGTATATCATATCTGAAAATGAAAACTCTTTTTTTGAATGTGGAAAGACCCAAAATTGTTTATTCTACAAATACTAACACTCATAAGTCTGCTAGGTGTATTCGCATACAACAATACCCTGCGTGCATATTAGTATAGCGTCATTTATAATAACAAAACGTAGAAAGAGTCTTTCTATATAGAGGAATCTCTAAAATGTATCATGTTTAATTCTGTGAATTTTAAAGAGTTTTAAATTTATAAATGATTGTTAAACATATATGTAAATACGATAAGAATTCTTAAGTCCAGGAAAAACTAAAATATAAAATTTCAAATATAAATGAATTGAAGTACGAGAACTTTTTTTCCCAGTGCCATTATACTAACATTTTAAAAACGCATAGTACTTATCATGAACAGGTCAAAACTTTATTATATGGAATTGGCCATAACTCCACGTAACGAATATGCTTAACCATTTTAGTGTGGTTAAATCAAAAGTAAATATTTATTGGTAAACTATTTAAACGTTTCGATTGCACTCCAGAAGCCACAGAACACGCGCCTCCACTTGGCGACAAGCAACGAGTTGAAGTTAGAGCAACAACCACTTCATCCACATTTACATACACACATACTTTTTTTTATTCTTTTTTATTACCCAGAATCAACCCACTTCCACCATTTTCATTGACACAATTATCGCAAATTTATTATGCATATTGGTTCGATGGGAATTGTTGGAAAACTCCAAAAGGGTTCAGAACCCTAAATGTGCAGCCGGCAGACAGCATGACGAGGTGGCCGAGTGGTTAAGGCGTTGGACTGCTAATCCAATGTGCTCTGCACGCGTGGGTTCGAATCCCATCCTCGTCGAATAAATTTTTATTTTTTGATTTAGTTTTTAAAATTTTGTTAAATAAAATACTTACAAATTAATATTATTAATTTTATAATAAATAAAAAAAGATTAATTGAAGTCGACGAGGATGGGATTCGAACCCACGCGTGCAGAGCACATTGGATTAGCAGTCCAACGCCTTAACCTCTCGGCCACCTCGTCGGATGCGGCCATGGTCGCTAGTTGCTAATTTCATGCGCCGCTATCTAAAAGCGCAACTAATTTAATAAAAAAAATACATAAAAATTTAAAAAATTATTAATTATATATTTATTTTTATATACTAATTGCATTTCCAATATCGGAAGAATGTGTACAAGAAACGAGTCAGACATCGACTGCTTGCAAACTGAACTTCGTTGAACTGCTTGCAAACACTGCTTGTCTTGCACTGCTTGGCGTCGTGTATCGCTCATAACGAATAGGCATTTAGAACTACGTCCGACACATGACGAGGTGGCCGAGTGGTTAAGGCGTTGGACTGCTAATCCAATGTGCTCTGCACGCGTGGGTTCGAATCCCATCCTCGTCGAGTTGATTTTTTATTTTTTTTTATTTTATAAATTTAAATTATTATTAACACATACAGCCGTTATGCTGTTTTAATTACTTAAACAAAATCAGAAACCGCTGTCAGCCGAATTGTTTTAAAATCGTTTTGGAAGGAGAGATGCTTGTCGCATTTCAATTGAATCAAAAGTTTTACGATCTTGCAGCGTCACAGGCTACGGAGTATAATGAGCAGTCTAGGCAAAAGACCATAAACGAATCCAAATGAAAATAGATACATTGATAAGAGTTTAAGTGCCAATGCTGTGGAATCCGATGACGACAACGACAACAGAACGATTCTCCCTCGAGATTGCATGTGGGGGAGCTGTTTTCAGATGGATTCTACGGAATGTTGGTTTATTGACATTGGCCGTGAAAGGGATCTCAAGATGCCGTCAAGGTCATTGCGACTCTGTTCAGACTTGCGATAATTAGGCAGAACTCTGAAGCCCAAGGCACAAGCGTTTAGACAGCTTAGCACAAAACCAATACAGAAGAATTAAATTGTAATTGAAATCATGATTATTGCTGCAATTAACTCCATTCTAATTGATTTCTTTTATATGTATCTCTATCCATTGCGGCATCTAGTTAATCCAATTGCCAGCCAACAACTCAAACATTGATATATTCATATATATGTATATACTTGAACAGTTTGCGTCTATTTTTAATTATTGTTATTTCGATATTGTGCCTCGTTTTGTTTACTTTTCCGCAAACTGGTTTCCAACTAATAAAAACATATTTCATCTTCACTAATTACGAGAAGCTCCAGAAGTTTTGCAGCTCATGAATATGATAATTATGCTGATAATTATCCGAAAACGTGCTCGAAGCTCCTGCAAGTTGTAAACTAGCATCCGTTATCAAGTTGAACAATCAATCGTTTGCTCCAATTGTCAGGAAAATGGGAAAGTTTTTGTTGCTTTTATATGGCTGATATTAAATTAATTGAGATATAGCATATCGTAATTGCTACCTGATGTGGGAGGTGTGAAAGTGACTGAACGGGCATATGAACCAGATATCACAGAAAAATCCATTCAAGTCTCTCTCATTCTCTCTCTCTCTCTCTCTCTCTCTCTCTCTGAATGTAATTACTATTTGCCTTGAATCAGCACTTGACTCAGGGTCCAAGTTGTAAAAGATTATATGAGCACCAAACAACTAAGATCCGACTCCGAGACTCTTGAGATCAGAGCACTATTGTGTGCAGGGCACGCTTCGGCGCCCAGTTTAACCTTTTCCCTGTGGTCAATTGGCACTTTCACAAATAAATGGAATAAAATAAATATATACACAAAGCCCAGTGCTGCAACTGTCTGCTAGGTTGAGCAATACCCTATAACTTTTATAAAACTTGTACGAGGTATTTGAAACACAACCCTATTCTTCAGTACATGGGTTTTAGGTGTTATTCAAAAATTTAATGCTCAAACAAAAATATTTCAAAAATTTCAATATTGATTATTTAATCTAGATCGAATTGTATCGCAATAACTTTTATAAGGAATATTTAATTAAGGACGTAAGGACACAATTTGTTTTGAAACTTTCATTACTAAAATCGCGTTTTACTCAAATGATTTTATGTATTTCAAGGCTTAACTGATTTTGGAATATTTTAATGTTATAATTTATTTGTAGCTTGTTTCTTTTGGATTTATAGCGCATGGGGGTGTTAAAAACCTGGCAGCTCAGCCGAATAAATATAGCAGCTTCAAAATAAGTAAATATTGAATATATTTGCCAGAGATTTAACGCTTTTCTCTCCGCTCGTTGCATTTCCTTTCATATGCTCCACAAATATTTTACTTTCGATGAAAGTCTGAGTCAGAGTTGGAGTTGGCATCGAAGTCGGAGTCGAAGTCGGAGTCAGAGGCATGGCGGTATAATTGGCATCCATCGCTGACCCCAATCGAGAGCAGCTCATTACACAGTAAGTCCAAATTAAAAGAAAAACAAACAAGATGGAACGAGATTTTTGGCATTGCATAAGTTGCACCTCCCTTCTGTAATCCCAATCCACAGATGACAACTTCATGCCTAGCGAATGGCGCGAAAGCCCGGCGACAATTAAAAGGCGATATCCACATGCCGCATGCCGCATGCCTCATGCCACATGCCACATGCCACAGCGCCTCGACTGAAACTGAAAATGAAACCTAAAGAAAATCCCAAGGCAAAGACGGCGACAAAAGGCAGAAGACGAAGGCCAAGATAAAATAAATAAAGACAAAGCCCAGATTGGCATTGGCTGATTCACTTTTCGACGCAGAATGGGTTTAATGAACTCGCTGGATTTATCGTCAATAAAATGATGAAATGATCAACTGATAAAATGAGAAACTACTCATAATTAGGCGCACATATTTATGAACATCCCAAAGTGACGTGGAGGTGGCCTTAACCCAAGCTGTGGGTGGGTGTTCCCCTCGTCAGAGCCACTTCTGGCTTCTGGCTGCTGGCTGCTGGCTAATGAAAACGTTAGCCATCTAACTGGCCAGAGAGCTAACTGCTTGGCAGGCAGAGCAAGGGAAAGAGGAAGAGAAAGAGAAAGAGGAGTTGGACTAAAACAGTTCTTTTTGCATTTTTTTATTTCAATTCAGAAGTTAAACACGCAAGCGTCAGCGAGTATGGAGTATGTCTGTCTGTCTGTCCGTCTGTCTGTCGTTTATTGCCAGAGAAATTCGTGCAGTGTGAAGGGGGGACAGACGCATATTCTTGATTAGTTTGCCAATGTCTGAATGCTGGAACTTTAGCACAGATGGCCAATGTTGCTAGTTACGGCTATTGCCATTGTCCCGTGCTTTGGCCTATCTGCCTTCTAGCTGCTTCCGTCGGCATTAAACATATTACTCCTAATAATAATCTGAGCACTGCTGCAGATAGTATATAAGATACGGAACACAAATGCGAGTAGATACACTCAGGAAAGACAAAAGTAAATCATCTTTTTCGAATTATTACAATAACTACAAAAAAACACACAGAGGAAAATTAAATTTTTATTTTTTTTCTATTTGATATTGAATCTAGAATTTCTACGAAGTTGCCATAAGTTGGCATTCTTGATTTTTTTCTCGCTGTGTAGATAGATACCAGATAGTACAATATATACGAACTGGATAGCGTTTGCAGCTCGTTCGTGATGTGATTTGTGTTGTCTAATCGTTAACAATTATGCCAATGCTAATGCCAAAGCCAAAGCCAAAGCCAACTTGTTCTTCTTCCACTTGCGGATAGTTTGATTAAAGTATCTGGCAGATACGTAGCTGGTTCTGAGTGAAGTGCGTGCGCCACCATTTGGTGCGAGTGTACGCACTTCAACACACACTTTTGTGTACAGATCAGAGCCAAGAGCAGATGGTAATTGCTGAACAGGGGAAGGGGAAGCTGGCATGGCTAATTAATATTTAAAGGTGTTTTGATTGCCATTCAAAATGGATCTTGCCCGGTTATGTCATTTATTTGCACACAACAAGGGGCCAAATAATCTACCAGATTTACTCGCCAACAAATAACGCCCAATTAGTCGCCGGTGAAAGATGGGAAAGTGCTCTGATGTCGATGTCAGTGGGGTTTATGTAACGACGTTCAGTACGCATGCAAATGAAGTTGTTGCTAATGGCTTTAATTGTCGGCCATAAAAACAGTTAGTATACTCTTACCGCTTGTATAAGCAAACCTGTGAAAAGCTGTCGCGTGCCCAACTCCCCTTGATACAGTTGTCATCCAACCAAGCCATTGTAGGTCACAGCTTCCACTTCCACTTAGCCACAGGTCAATGCAGAGGGTCACTGGCCCGCACTAACACGGCTAAAACAGCTCACGCAATCGCACTTAAATGCTGGCTAACACACCATCCATCTTGGCATGCGTTCGCCTGTCAATAACACACATATTGCCACTTCCAGCGCTGATTCGTGTTACCCAAGGGTTTGGGCCAGGGTCTTGGGCTGCGTCTTTGTCTTCTTCTTTGTTGTCGTAGGTTCATTTGTAACTAATTTGTGCACAAAGCGAAAGACACAAGATATTTCACAGGATATTTCATATCAGAGACTGAGTTCAGAGCAACACCAGTAGCACCACTAGCAGTACACAGAGCGAAAAACCGAGAATTCTCTCCTCATTTAAAATGACAACCGTTAGCTTAAGAAAACAGAATCTATATCAATTATGAGAAAAATATTCGATTCAAGTTTATCTGAATTTAAAATTAAAATTAAATAAATTATAAATCTTTATTTTTGCAATTATTTAAACTTGTTTGGTATTTAAACATTCTTAACATTCATTTTTTCAGAACTTGTCGATAAGGTTGCCAATTCTTAAATGGAGTTCATTCGATCTCAGTTCTAGAATACAGTTTGTCGTGCAGTGTAGCTGTCGTTGCCATTTGTAATTTAATCAAAAACTAAAGTACTTAGCCAAGTAAGCTATTGAATTACGAGCTCCGACAGGTAGCCATCCCACTTGCTCCAACTCAATGGCGAACGTTGAATTTGTCAAGCAAACGGTGGAAGCAAAACCAGCCAAGTGCAAGGGGCGGGGCGGGGCGGGCAGGGAGAGCTGTAACAGTAAGCAGTTGGCCAACAATAAAGTGGCAAATTGATGCACTTCGTCTCTGATCTTCGGATCGGGCTGTATCTCGGCTGTCGGACCTCACGCATCTCGGCTCAAGTTGAGCCGGCAAATAGACGCTTACGCTGCTCACTCTTCTCTGGCTTATGGCCAAGTTGATGACGTAGCTTCTCAATGACGATAACTATGACGACGACAGCAGCAGCGATGCCGACGCCGACGCCGACTGCGACGGTGACTGCGACAGCGGCAGCGACGGCAGAGTGATTTGAGTTTTAAGAAAAAACCGAATTACCCACAGTCCGCAGATCTCATTTATTTGCCGCTCGCCGAGGCGTTCACAACGTTTTAGATACCAAAAAGCAAGCTGCAAACGCTTCAAACAGAGATGTTCGGAAAATAGAAATACAAGTGTGTGCCTATTTAATACACGTGATAAAAGAATAATTGCTAAATGCAAGATTCCTCAAATTGCAAAATTGGAATAAATTGTATAATGATTCCGTAAACAACACTCATAAGAAACATAAAAGCAAACGCAAGGACTCACGACGATCGTCAATTGCAAATCATTAATTGTGCATTAAGAAAACGCAAATAAAATAAATATTAAACGCGAATTAAACAGCTGCAGCGACAGCCACAGCCACAGCGCCAGAGACAGAGTCAGAGACAGAGTCAGAGCCATATAGTCAGAGCCATCACAGTCAGACTGCCAGTGAGAGCCGCCTTTAAAGTAAGTGCAATTTAAATAAATGCCCATAAAATGATCATCATCAATTTGCATAAGCACACACTGGCAATTGACAGTTGCTGGAATTTTTCTCTTTTTTTTTTTAATTATTATTAAACATTTATTATGCATGCGCACAAGTCGCCACCAAGTTCGTTGCCTAAGTCTTTCGTTCTAGCCCAGGCGCAACGTGACTTAATTAGTCGTAGGCTAAATTAAACTAATGGTAGGCGAAAACAGTATCGACCTTGGCAGAACAAATAACGATAATAGTATGATAATTCATTTATTTATATATTTTATTTTTATATAATTATTTATTCAACTAAGACCATTTGATAGAGATAATAAAATTCAAATCAAAATTAAGCACAAAATGGATGTAAAGAATTCAAATTAAAGCCAATCTATACAATTTGAGGGTTAAAATACCAATAAATACATTAATGATTAATAGTATTATTGCGATAAAACTTACATTCTGCAAAATTAGCAATAAAAAACTAAATAATTACATGCAATAAATTTGCAACGAATGCTATAAGCTTTTGCATAATGAACTTACAAGCATGTCCGACTTTTTCTTAATTTTTAGCTCTCTGGCTATCGATAATCTTCTATATCAGGTTACGTATGTACAGAGCACTCCCACAATCTGACAACTGAATGAAAGTTATTTTTTCCCTGCCCTATCATATTTCATGCGGGCTGGCACAGTTAACTGCAGCCCAGTTCAAGTTGTTATTTCTTTTTTAAATTGGCAAACTTTCAGCAATTTATCAATTTCCAATTTTCAATTTTGCTTGATTATTATTTGCTTAACTTGATTAGTATCTGCAAGGTCAAAAGAGGACGACACACGCCAACCTCCGAGAATGGCCAAAAGGTGAAATTCGTTAGACAAAACTGCCATTTAGCAGATCGTAGATAAATAATACCCCATTCTACACTTTATAACAACGAAAATTAGCATATTCAAACAGTTGGGGGCGTGGCTAAGGACGCCTTCGTTTACCTGCCCCAAACATGTTAAGTGTTATCGCTCTTGTCTCGTCTTGACTTATCATTTGTCTTTTCCTTTTTGGGAGTTCTAGTCGAATTTGTGATTTCGATATTCCGTAGATTGTGCTGATCAATTAATTTTTGATCTTTTCAACTAGCTCATTAATCACCCTGGCGTTGAAATGCGCCGCCAGATGGCGCTCGCCATGCTCATTAGCGTAATTGCTCAGCTAACGCTGACGGTGACGCTGACGCAGACGTCGACGGCGACGTCGACGGTGGCTTCCACGTTTTGATTAGCGTGCATTAAATGCTTTCATTTAAGTAAATCAAATCGAAGCGCTCGAAATCATTTTGATTTTTATTTATTTTTCTTTTCTTTTTTTGCGTCTGGAACGTGAGAAATCTTACCATAAAGTGGCAGCAGGTATTGAAATTTATTTCGCGCTTTGATGCGCAAAACCAATTTATTATTTATTTATGTATTTATTATTGAATTATTTGGCATTTGTGACTTGCAGAAATATCTTTATTCATACTATTGGCATTGTTCGAGCTATTATTTCAAATATGGTAGCGTTCATCAATCAATTTCGAAAACAATTGTGGCATAAATGCAGGGCGTGGACACTTTTATGGAACTTGCCCTGACATAATTTGTAGGCACTCATACACAGTGAGAAAGAGCCGAGAATTACACTCTAAAAATCATGCATTTACTGCAAGTACTGAAATCATTTCATTTTTCTCATTTATTTATTTTTATCTCTTTCCAGCAGCATGCTTACTCTGTCCCACTCACAATGCGCAGCAGCTCTGCTTGCTCTGGTCACACTGAGGCTGTGCTCCGCTTACCCCTCTCCGTACTCCTACAACAGACCGCAGTCAAGTGGTCAGGATGTGTCCAGCACTGTGATTCCCTCTAATCTAATCAGTAAACTGTTGGTGCAATCTCCGTCTCTGGACAACATATACATGGACTATCTGGTCACGTCAAAGCCTCTGAACCTGCGCAAATACAACAGGAACGGCAGTAAAACTAAGAAAACCAAAAAGGATTCTAAGATCTACTTCATACCCATTCCGCCACTGCCATATCGCTATATACCAGGCATCGGATACGACTATCAACCCATGAAGATCAAGCCCATACTGCAGGACGCTGCCCCCAGCCCCGCAACATCCTTGGCCGCTCTTAAGCCCATGACAGATACAAATCATATCTCCAATCCAACTCCTTCTCCAACACCATCTCCTACGACGCCCCCTCCAAGTAAGCTGTTACGTGTGCAGCACCACAAGGACTATTACTTCAACGGACGCCCCTTCCGACTGCAGGTGGCGCATGCCGGTCGCAAATCGGACCTGACGCCGCTTAATCTTAAGTCCAACTTCTATTACAATAAAAATATTATTTATTAAATATCCCTAAATTGCATTGAGTTTTATTCAATCACGTTAAAAGTTATTCAGCATGTTAAACAAACCGTGATAATATTACAAGAAAATAATATATGGGCAACGTCAGTACCGTAATGAGAGATGCTTTTGCTAAATTTAAAAACAAACTTAACAGATTGCATAATTTTGTGATAACATTTAAATTCAAATAAAATATACAAAGTCATGAAAATATCAAAAAAAGAATTATGGAAATATGTAGTATACAATAAAATTGTCTTGCTTTAAAAGCCGAATCTTAAATATTTTGCTGTTTTCCTTTTATTTTCAACTTAATCTTGTAAAACAAGCAAGCAACGTCATTTTGGAAATTCCCTTATGTTATAAAAAATTTCCATGACCATCGTCATTTACGTCATTCGCGAATGAATAGTTTGCGCACATAGAAAATCCCGTAGGATCTTTCCGATAATTTCAACTAGTCATAGAATCGTCACTCAATATTATTTGCGGTTCGATTTGCGTTGCATTATATTCAACAATAGAGAAACTCCAAGTTTGCAGAAAAAAGATAAAACCACTTACAAATTGCTGTTAATCGATATTGTATATACCATATTGGTTTCACAGCTGCTGGCAATTATAATCTTGCAGATATTCGTATATGTGTATAATGTGTGTTGAAAGCCATTTAGCAAATGTAATTACTGTCACCGTTTTGCGGCTTCAGCTCCAATGTTACGCAATAATAAACGAAGGAGGAGAGAAAGAAAGAAGAGACCCAAGATGCTGCATTTGGTCCATAATGAACGACATTAAGTGTGGCATGGAAGTCGGAAGAAAACAAAATTGGGGCAATTAGAAAAATTTGCTTACTTTGCAAATTTCTAGTGGCTCGAAAGAGCTAACGGAGGTGTTTGGTTGTTCGTAGGTCGCTTTCACTCCCCGTAACAGGCGAAAGATACAAAAGAAAAACGTTTTATCTAAATAAACAAGCAAGCACTAAATACTAAATGGTTACAAATGCGTGAGAAAATCAAATTTCGAGCAGAATTAAACAGTTTCCTAACGGAAAATGCGGCGTGGCCTATTGTTCGTTGCCAAGGGCTGACCCCCGGGCCCGACAGGGCGCCAAGCAACAGATTTATTGAACAAATGAATTCCCACATACCCTTCGACCCCGCCCAGTAAAGACCCACTTTAGAGGCTTTCCCAGCAGCAGGCAGTAACTTTTGCGTTTCTGGATTAAATTTGAAAGCAGTAGAAAACTTCAAATCTAGCACATTACTGAATTTTAATATATAAATAATAATTATATTTATTAATACGCCACAAAATGAGTGAAAAGGAATCTCCGCCGCCCCCTTCGTATGTTTGCAATATGCAGCTGAATATAGATCCGAAATACCGACCTAAGGTACGCGCTATATGTGGACCCGACATCGATGAACGCAGCACCGAATCGGAACCTCCCGAGGAGTGTTGCGTGGAGCTGGAGAATGTGACCGTTAAGTTCTATATATCGAAGACGAAAGTCGTGGCCCAAGTGTATCCCAACTGCATGACCATGGCTGAGGTTAAGCAGGATATATCGCGCAAGTTTGAGGTAGATCCAGATAAAATTATACTGAAACAGAACAATCGGGTGCTCTGCAATAACATTCCCATACACTCGACCAATTTTGATGAGTTTGGCATACACGAATTTCAACTGGAGCTCAATGTGCCCGACGGAGATAAAACTAAATTGAGTCTGAATGTTTATTACGAGTGAGTGAGACCAGATTAATGCGATTTCGTTTACTTAACTCCATTTTTATATCTTATGCAGCAAACATCGCCTGCCTGATTACCTAACAGTTCATATATCCGGCGAGGATACGGAGGACGGACAGCCCAAAAATGTCGTTGTGGAAATCGAGAATGCGGCGATTGTGAAACCCTTCCTATGTGGTTATAAGGACAAGCATACCCAAAAGGAATACTTGGACGCCTTTACTCAGACCGGACCGTATTTTGACAAGTGGAAGTACAAACGCTACCGCACTAGGGACACTCAGACCTGGGAGCAAAAGGAGAAGACCTTGGTAAGTATCCAGACTGTCCCTTAGACCACCTAAGAGTGATTCAAATTTCCAATTTCCCTAGAACACAGCACACGAACAATCTGTGCAATGCTTTCTGGATGGCATCAATGTGAGGTATGTGTCCAAGGCCACGGACTATGTCATCGTACCTGGAAAGTATCAAACCTACGCCCAAAAGGAGCGGGCTGAGCGCAAGCTGGAGAAGATTCTGATCATTCAGCGCAACTGGCGGCGTTGGATACTTTGGAAGTACATTCATCTACGCGCAAAGCAGTATAGGTAAGGAATCAAAATAAGAATTAATTCTTGGGCGTCTCTGGCTCCTTTAGTTTCTGATATTTTCGTTAACGTTTCAGGAACTTGGTGCAAAACCGAGAGGACGAGAACCAGCGCTATGAACAATGCGTGGAGCAGCGCGCAGAACGCACAGAGCAAATAAAACAGTTTCCCCGCACCAATGATGACTTCGATTTGCTCTTTGCGGAGATCGCGCGCTGGAAGAAGGCGGAACTCAAGCGAATTGCGAGCATTTTCGAGGGTCCTGCACGTATTGCTGAGGTGAATATTTTGCTGGATAAGGAAATTCGACTGCTGAATGGCGTGGAGCGACAGCGACGTGTGGTTTCCATGGCGATGGAGGATTTCCGGAAAGATCAGCTGCTCAAGAAGATGGGGAAGCCCATCGAGTGGATCGGTTACAAGGATTGTAAAATTCACTTGGACTTGCTGCGTACGCAGCGCACGCGTTTTCTCACTGAAGTCTACAAGGATTTGCGACAGCCACTGGACAAGGAAAAGCGCCTCGAGCTCATTGGGCGTGTCATGGAGTTGCTCTTGGACGAGGCGTGTTTTCCCAATTTTCCTGAAGTAGATATCCTCTAATCTTAACGCAAGCAGTGAAATTATTATGTAAATTTTCAGCTATTTGATCTGTTCGATCGAGAAAGGAATCTAATGCTCTACACCAAGTCCTGCGATGTCGAAATTCTGCGTAAACGTCAAAACATATTATTCTTTGAACTGATCAAGTACCAAAAACGCGACCAGAAGGAGAGTAAGTATAATATAGTATAATATATTATAAAGCTCAGATACTTAGATTTTCTATATTTGCAGAAATCCCATCACGCATGTGTATCGTGTGCAAGAAGGTAAAATCGTACAGCCAATTTGCCATACGCACACGTCAGAGTCACGTGGACACTTGTAAGCACTGCTTCTATCTGAAGGTAAGAGGGTTTGCTACCAGTTGAGCAGTTGGCTAACGATTTCTAATGTTTCTCTATTTAGATGGTGGCTACGGAGAACACGGTTTATCAATCTATTCTGCGCTGTGTACAGCGGGATGAGCGCAAGCGCAAGTGCTCCACATCATTTGCCTTTGTGATGCAGCAGGATGATATCCGTCAGATGATCGACAAGATCTGGCACGGTCACTCGGCACTCAGTAAATCGGAGAATCTTGCTGAGCTACGGTAAGCAAACACAATCTTTTCCCTTAATTCCCTATTATAATAATTTAATTCTTAGTTTGCCTCGCTGGATCAAAAGCGACGATTGGTCGCCTTGGAACTGTGTCTGTTTGACGGAGCGGGAGACGCGTGATCACTACAAGATCGAGGACATTGAAAAGGTCTACGATCCCAAGTTTGTGCTCCATGTGGGAAATTGTCATATGCTGGCACGCAATCTGTTCCACACGCTGGCTGCTGTTGCCACGGAATTCCAGGAAACCGGACAATGGTGGAAGGTGGGCATGAACAAGCAGCGCAGCAGCAACTTGGATGCAGAGTAACAATATAATCGGGCCTGTTTTGAAAAACGAATTCGATTCAGTATCTCCCAGAATCGAAATTCAGAACAGGACTGAATACATATCAATAGTAATTGAAGCATTTCTAGAACAAATTAAAAGTTTAAACTCAGCATACACGAATCTGTACTTTAGTTGGGTGCCTAATTGTACTTAAGCATTATAATTAATAATTATTAATTTACAGCATAATCAAACAATTCAAATTTTAATAAAACAGTACCACTTTCGATATTTGGATCAAATCATTTGCTACTAATCGCCTTAAACTTCGCCTCCAAATACTGAACACGTTTCAGTAACTTGTCGCTGGTGCTGAACTCGTTGTAGGGCACAGGTATAATGTGATATCCGCTCTTCTCCAGCAAATCGAATGCCAGATTCGTTGTGCCGCTGGCACTGCGATGCGTGCCATGGCAGACATCGTGAAAATCTATTGCCATCAGCGCAACTCTGCAAATAGAGGGATTAAGTTGTGGTAAACATTTCACAAAGCAGCTGATCAAATCTTACTTCTTAGATACTTTGTTTTTATCCTCAAATTGGCATGTCGCATCTGCAATAAATTTAGGTTTTAAATGGTTGAAGTTAAGAATTTTCACATTCTTTACTTGCCTATCAGAAACCCCATTTTGCTATCCACCAGACCCTGCACTTGATTACTGGCGGGCAACAAGCTCTTCAAGGCATCCAGCATTCCGTTGACAAGCACCTGCTTCGACTTGGCATGTGCAATGGGCACCTGGTAGACCGGACTATCATCGGGCAGAAGAACACCTTTGTAGTCGCTGGCGCACAGTTTCGCATAGCTGTTAAGATTTAATAGCCTCATTTTGGATGTAGGCGCTAGCCCGGATTTGTCACTTTGCAGCTGAGTTAGGAATTCCGCACTGTTAAATACATAAATTTGGTTATTTCAAAAGACGAGCAGATAAAGAATAACAACCTAAAATAACATCGATGTTTAGCTTTTTTGTATTAGTTATTTTTGATGGTTAAGGACTTCACATTATAGTGGTATTTTGTTTGAATTTGGTCGATACTTTTCGATATAAAGATATATCACAATAATTGGTTAAATTTATTGATTCAAAGATCGCTATTTTTAAATAAATGTATTAACCAAATCGCCCATGGCTTAGAATAGCTAAAAGAAATTCTGTAAATTCACATCGTTGATATAAATAGTTGATAATTGAGTATTGGACATTAATAAAGGTTTTTAAAACCTTTTAACTTCGAAAGAAAAATGCATCAATGCATCAAAGTTTAACTTCAACATTTTTACTGAGCCATCGAAGTTTACTTATGATTTATATCCCTACCTTAACACAGACTCCAGCTGACTGTGATCGACAAGGTTCAGCATTGTCAGCGACCAAATGTAGTTGAGCCAATCCGAGTGTTTTGTGAAATCCTCATGGACGATCGCCTTGGACAGCTTTTGACGCACATCGTCCAGCTGGGAACTTTTGAAATTCAGCAACGCCGAGGTTAGAAAGTAAGCGCTGAGATCCTGAGGTCGACATATTTCGCTGTTTTTGAGTAGCCAATCCGTCAGCGATTCCAGCACATCTGCAAAAACAAGCACATATAATACCTGATGTATAACATTTGCTATCTGGAGCGTTTACCCAAATCCCTATATCGCATAATGCCCAGACTGGTGAGCACAGATCCCACAACAGCCGACTTCTCGGTATTCTTTGGCAGCGCTAACTGCACATCTGCGCATACTTTAGCACCCAGCACGGAATCCTGAAAGTTCAGCGTGGACATGGCATACAAAATGTCGGCAGATTGTTTCAGGTCCAGCTGATCCGAGGAGCTGCTGATGTTGAAGGCAAGGGAGCGCAGCAGTGGAGTACTCCGGCGTTTGCGTTGCGCCAAGGTGCTCATCACCTTCACCATCTGGGGCAGACTTATGCTGGCTATCAGCTTGGCCGCCTCATCGTCGCCAGCCACGCCCAGAACTGTGTTTAAATCGTCCGTGCGGAAGCCGGAAATGCGTTTGGATGAAATGTTATTGCTGCTGCCGCCGTTGGTGGCAGCTTTGCCGTTAGCTCCATTCTTGGGCACAGTGCGTCCAAGCATCCGACAGACCCGCAGGAATCTCGTATCGTTCTCAAACTCGGAGATCTTGACGCGGTTAATCGTGCTCCACTCGGCGAGTATGGAAACTATCTTCAGCGCATGCTTGCGGGAAAACGCGGTGTTGTTCTCCGTTATCGCCAGCAGCCCGTTAACCGTCTTGGCATTAACGATGCGCTCGTCTATGTTGCTTACAACAGTTGCACCTGCCGCAGATGTATCGGTTTCCCTGCGCAGCGACTCGAATGCCGCAGCCACCATGTGACCTGGAAATCAGCAACAATTAAATACAGTTCCACCGATCTATTACACATGCAAACCAGTGTTTTTTGGCTTTCGGCTGTTCCCCGTCTGGCCAGAAGACGGGCTCTCGGAGTCATCGCCAGAGCCTTGTCCGTTGGTGGCTGCAGAGGCCACAACGGCGCTTGCCGCACGTGCGTTGCTGCTGAATGTGGCACGACGATACAGCTGGGAGACAAGGCTGCCGGTAAATCGCTGCAGTGCCAACATTTTCACTTATCTTTCGATGGAACTCTGGAGGCAATCTTCACGCTGCAATTCCACAAAATAGAGTTTACATAACCTTTTTGTTTACATTTTTTTTGTATCTTACTGGCGGTGCAAGCGAACTTGTCAACGCCGCAAAAATAATTTGCATGTGCAACTTGCATTGTATTTTGTCTATTTAGATATTAATTTAGTTGAATTAGTTTACTTTCCTATTTGCTTAAAATCGACAACTCTTGTCGGCTTAGCCACCCAACTAGCAACAACAACAGCAACAATATTAAAGATCAGGGTTGCCACATTTGCCGTTTACGCACCACTTGGTGTTTTTCTATGGCGCCAATTTGATGATGTCATTTCTTTTTTTGTTTTGGGATCACTTTTTGTTTTGAAACTGCAATCAGCAGCAATTCCAATTGAACACTTTGTGCATTGCCCGTGTCCAATTGGCAACTTGCCCTGTTGCTTTGAGCCACCAGTTTCACGTTGGCAGGTGTGCATGTGTTTTAGTATTAGTATTTAGTATTTTTTATATCAGCACTAAAAATACCCATACTAAAGGCGCTCTGTGCAGCACTGGCCACGAATTCGTCAATCAACACTGGTGGGGGACAGCTCACCAAAAATCTGCCCGAATTGTTTTTTGCATTTTCGTTTATATTTTATGCTTTTTATTTGGCTCGCAAGATAAACCCGTGTGTAAAACCATACAACATCGGAACACCCGCCCAGTTTGAATAGTTCTGTGCATATACAGATATTTGCATACCATAAAGAAACTGAAACAAGTTTGCTTGCCAGCGATTTGGCAAATCGTGTGAAAAATTCCAAGGCATAAGCTGAGTATTACGTTAAAATCATGGTTGATAAATTTATCAGCATGTGGAAAGTGCGCGAGTTGGCGGACAAAGTGTAAGTTTGCGATATTTACGATAATACAACCAACTAAAGCAGCCAAATCCGAAGTGTAAAGAACTCTGACACTCCCACAATCAGAGCTTACGCCCCCCACCCCCGCCCCTGTGGCTGTCCCTACACCTCAACTGTCACAGGTGCCTCAACTGCAGTCGTGCTGAAATCGAATTACTTATATATATATATAAATAGTGTATAGTATATATGTTTAGTTTTGTTTGGATTATTCTTCTCTTTATGGAACTGTGATTAACGCTTAGCTTTGTTGCTTTCAAGGTTGTTCGCCGTGTCTGAAAACGAATGTATTTACATACATACATTTGTTTGAGTTCACTGCACACATACATCCCTATATATCTATATATATATATGTATATGTATTTATATATATAAGTAGTTTATCAAGAAAACATTCGGTTTGCCTTAAAACACGATATCTCTTCCAGCTGTGTTCATTTGTGCTTCCAGTTATCGCTTTCCAGCGAAATTTGTATCCCAAGTGTTTATGAATTATGATTGCCCACTGTCTTTATCGCACTATGGAATCATTCCCATTCTGCCATTCCAATTGTCTTCCGTTCTGTTCTGTTCTGTGCGTGCCACAATCGCATTTCTCCACAAATTGGGCACCCAAACCAGTTTGCCCCACTGTCTGTCGTATAATGAATAGATATAGTCGTAGTTGTAGTTGTAATTTGTATTGTAATTGTTGCATTGTCCATTGGTAACTTTGCCAAGTAGGTTAACTGCTTATCGCGCCACTGATAAGCGGGAGGGATGTGACAATTCACACCTTCCGTGGCACGTAGTAGGAAGTTTGTAAACCCAACCAAACAAACGCCTATGGAGCTTATAGGGCTGTAAACCGGGTCTCAAACAAACCGGTTCAAACCGGAACTCCGAACACTTTCGAACCAAAACTCTAACCGAATCAGGCGTTGAAAACAAGTTGTACCTTAAAAGGTTTTCATTTTGACACCAATTTTATCGTAGTAAAATAAATAACATTTGTACCATAAAGGTATTGGGATCACGAATTATTGGAGGGATTTTGGCTTCAGCCGGAGGCACAATAGACCTTCTAAGTCTTTGCACGGTTTTCCTAATAATAATAAGCATTTTTAACTTCACGTTTCATTGTTACAGATTTTAGTAGTTAAGATTACTTCAAACCCCAACAATTTAATTTCTAATAAATTTTAATTTAGAAACCGTAACCCAAACCAAATTTTGGAGAAGCTGAACCCTAAATTTCCGAACTAAAACCTTTTATAAAACCGGATTCAAAATCACTGCTTAAAATTATTTCTAATTTCAAAATGTTTGTCATCATTATTAATTTTTCTATAACCCCTATGATTTTCCAATTTAAAAATATTTCTGTTGATAATAACAACGCTTTATCGAACGACAACCTATTAATATTTATATGGGCAGTCAAATTAAGTTTATTTTACAACGATATATATTTATTAATAATGTTTATATAGGCAGTCAACTAAAGCCTATTTTACAACGATATATATTTATTATTAATTTTTACAATTGCACTTTGCAGCACCAATGTCGTTATGAACTACACAGAGATCGAGGGAAAGGTGCGCGAAGCGACCAACGACGATCCCTGGGGTCCAACGGGTCCGCTTATGCAGGAGTTGGCGCATGCCACATTTTCCTATGAGACCTTCCCGGAGGTGATGTCCATGCTGTGGAAACGGATGCTTCAGGACAATAAAACCAATTGGCGTCGCACCTACAAAGTAAGCAGAGGTTGCAACATTATCATCTAAATTTATATATTTATTCCATGTCATTCTTTAGAGCCTGCTGCTGCTAAACTATTTGGTGCGCAACGGTTCAGAGCGTGTGGTAACCTCGTCGCGAGAGCACATTTACGATCTGCGATCGCTGGAGAACTATACGTTCACGGATGAAGGCGGCAAGGACCAGGGTATTAATGTTAGGCATAAGGTACGAGAGCTTATAGACTTCATACAGGACGATGATCGCTTGCGCGAAGAGCGTAAGAAGGCCAAAAAGAATAAGGACAAGTATATTGGCATGAGCAGCGATGCCATGGGCGGATCACGCAGCGGTGGTTATGGTGGTTACAGCGGAGGAGGGGGCGGCGGTTACAACGACGGCGACTGGCGCTCAAATCGCGGCGATAATTGGTGTAAGTAAAAGAAACTCCACCGATCCACGATGATCATCTATATAATTATATTCTCCTGCCTCATTTAGACTCTGACAAAAGCTCTGCAGAACGCTATGAAGACGATGATACTCACTACGACGGGGAGCGTGAAGGTTCGGACAGCGATTCGCCCAGTCCCAGGTAAATGTACCCATGATTGCCATAAGGGTCGATTGAACATCTTCATCTTGGAGAAAGAGTTACGGGGCATAAGGAGGGATAAATATTTTAATTATTAGTAATCTTTAGATTAGTAGATTAATCTATAGCTGTTTACTAATCAATAATAACAATAATTGTAAATTGCAGACGCAATAACTATCGCTACAACGATCGTGCGAGTCCGGCGGAGGTGGCGAGCGAGGCTAAACCACAAAACCTGAACATACGGCCGAAATCAATCAGTTCGCCGGTGTCGAAGCAGCCAACGTCTAGTGGCGGAGCAGGAGGAGCGAAGCAGGCGACGGGGCAGAAGAAGATCAATTTGGGTGCTGCTGCCAACTTTGGCAAGACGCCAAGTGGCGTTGGCATTCATTCGCCCACGCACCGCGACACACCCACCAATGCCAGTGCCAATGCCATCGACCTGGGAGGCAGCACTAGCAACAACAGCAACAACAATGATTTGCTCGATGATCTGTTCAAGACGTGCTCGACAGGTGCGCAGGATGAGAAGAGAACGCTCAACAGCGCTGCGGTTATTGTTGATGATGACGACGACTTTAATCCGCGTGCCGCCGACGCCGGAGCTGCGCAGGATTTCGGTGACTTTGCGGTTGCCTTTGGCAGTGCCTCCTCGCCGCCTCCCTCCACGGGCATGCTGCCGACAGCAGACGCGGGCAACGACGAGTTTGCCGACTTCGCTGCATTCCAGAGCACCGGATCAGGATCCGGTCCATCTGCAGCTGCTCTCACATTAGACGAGCAGCTGCTGACGACGACCACGCCAGCTAACGATGCCTTCGATTTGTTCAGTGCGAGCACAGCACCAACAGCAACAGCAACAGCGCCAACACCGACCCTAGCCACGGATCTGCTGGCGGGATTAGGCGATCTGTCGATACATCAGAGCATGCCCATGGGTAAGCACATAGCCTTATTATTTTAATTTAATTAATTTTAATGTTATCCTGAAATATCGACAAAAAAGCAACTTCAAGGGAAATGCGTTTATAACTTTTAATTTATTGAAAAATTGGTATCGTGCCTTGTCCTAATTATTGGCTTTGCAAAACAACAAACCGATATTATAATTTGATAAGATGAATAATTGTAAGAATCTACAATAGATACAATACATATCTATCAAAAACCACAAACAAATTCCACTTTCGCCAAATAGTTTAAAATTTCTAGTTGAAATACTTAAGGGATAATTTTTTTGAATAGTCGTCGGTTGACATAAAGATTAAATTAAAAAGCTAGTGACGTTTTAGTGCTTTACACAAATGTTTTCAAAATAAATAGAAACATTTCGCCTTAAGTTCTAACCTTTTTAATTGCTAGTGATTCAGGAAAGTTTAGATATTGAATTTTAAGTCTTTCAATTTCGCGTTCCCATCCGTACTTTGAATATAGAAACTTTTCAATTCTCAACTGATTTGGTTTTTTGCCGCTCATCGTTAATGAAACTTGACGAAGCGAGAATAAAAACTATAAGATATATTACACGTGTGCTGGCAGAGGTTCGGTCGAGTAACTGCCTGACTATTGAAACCTATTCAAGGGGCAGATTGCGTATCGATTGCATGCCTAGCCCTCGCCCTGCCCCGCTGTCTATCCCACTATCCATACTTAACACATAACGCCAACATTTTCCAACCGGATGCACACGTCTCTTCTTTTTCTTTCTTCTCGCCATGGCGCAGCTAATGAACGTGCTCCGCTTGCTCCGCCCTCGGAGCACCTGCGCCTGTTGCTGACCCAGGCCGTTGAGGATTTGCGAGGTCTGCGTGGCGTGGAGAGCGCGGCGGATGTGAGGCATGTGGCAGGCAGCTTGCGTGAGCTGCAGGCGGCAGGCGCTTTGCCTGGATACACGACGCCGGAGCAGCTCCTGGGACTTGATGCCCCTAGCGTCGACTGGAGCAGCTTGGCAAGCGTGGAATACGCAGCTCTGCTCAGCCAAATAACTCGACTTTTCACCTCGGATTGGCCCCGCCTCACAGATGTCGATGTTGTAAACATATTCAAGTTGGATTACAGCCTGGACTACACTCGCGTTGCATTCGACGCGCTGCTGCAGGCGTTGCAACATGCGCCTGCTGTGGCCAGCAGTCTGCTTGCCGCGCTGTTGCAGCATGAGAATCTGGTGGCCATTGGACTGCTGCACATGGGGCAAGAGCGAGCGCAGTTGATGCAGCGATTCGCACGCACCATCAAGATCTTTCCGGAGCGGCTGGTGAACGAGCACGATGCCAGGACCGAAGGATTCTTTCGACTGCTGATTGGATTGCCAAGTCAAGTGGGAAACAGGCTGGGAGCACAAATACCCGAGACATTTTCTCCCCAGCTCTACGGACAGCTGTTGCTGCGTCAGTGGCTGAAGGCGCTGCACTTTCTGCTGCACACCGAGGGAAACTTCGACTTGCTGCCCTTCAGCAGTCTGCTCTCCCGTCTGCTCACGCACTTTCACGATGCCAACACCTTGGAGCAGTGCCTCAGGATACTCGAGAAGTACGCGCTTAAGCCAAGAGCAAGAACTCTTGTGCAGCGCCTGCTGCGAGATGTGGACGCTGGCGTTTGCTTCAAGCTGGCGCAGACTGCGTTGAATGCCGAGCTCAATCTCTATTTGCTGCTGGGAGCAGCTGCCTTGGAGTCCTCCCATTGGCAGCATTGTCTGCTGCAGAAGCTGCCGCTGCAGCGTCCACCCACTTGCAATGCGGCACTGCAGCAGCTTGTCAGCTATCTGCATATTGTTGCACCCAATCAGTTGCAACAGCTTTTCAGTCAGCTGCTCAGCATTTGGGGCAAGAAAAGTTCGTTGCAGAAGCAAAGCAGCGAGGAGCATTTGGCTATTTGCAAGCTGCTCTTGCTGACTGCCAAGGGCAATGGCAACCACTTGCCACTGCCCCAAAAGCTGCAGCTGCACGAGGGTCTGAGCCACCACCTGCAGACGCCTGATCAGGCGCTGCGTTATATGGGCATGAAAACCGTGGAACTCTTGTACAATTCCCTGCAGCTGGAGAATGCGGAGTCTGGGCAAACGGAACGCTTGCAGTTCGATTACGATGCGCTGAAGCAAACGCCGCACTGGGGCATGTTGCAGCAGCTGGAGGAGTTGGCGCAGTTTCAGCTGCCCAACAGAATGCAGCTGGATTCGAAGCCGGATGCAGAAAAGTTAAACCTGCTAGAGCAGCACATAGCGCGTTTTATGGGCCCAGTGGAAGAAGAAGCGGCAGATAAGCCCAAGGAAAACGCCTCCGAATGCTTGGGAATGCAGCTGGATTTGGACTCGGACGATGAGCAGACAGCTGGACAGGCGCAGTTACTGGATGAAGACGATGAGGATGATCTGCAGCCCTACGACATGTCCAACGACATCCCCACCAGCATCGCAGAGCGGCCAAAGTTTCTGCTGGACCTGCTGCACTTGCTGGGCACCAAAGTCGCCAACTATGAGATATTCGAGGGAGCTCTGGGTACCGCCGAGCATCTGATCCGCACGCAGCTGCCCCAGCACGACGTGCAGCTGGCGCTGGAGTTGATGCAGCTCTTCCTCAACCTCGAAATGCAGTATTACTTCGAGCAGTTTGAGCGCACCAGGTTCGAATGCTGCGTGGGCATTTGTGTCTCCCAGCCGGCGGCCTGTGCGGAGCAGCTCTGTCGTGAGTTTCACACGGACAACTCTCGCTATGCGGCGCATGCGAGAATTCTCATGCTGCAAATACTCGCAGCTGCAGCCAAGGAGCTGGCGGGGGAGGGAAAGGGAAGAGAGCGACAAGAAATCCTGGAGCAGCTACCGACTGCGGGGAAACCTCTGCGCAAGTTCCAACTGGACACCGAGCAGCGTGCAGCTTCCACGCGCCTGGCTGCAGCGCAGCGCATCGTCAGAGAAAGACTGCGAAGCAAAACCAAATATTATTTCAATCAGCAGAAAACGCCCGCTGAGGGTCAGCCCAAGAGCAATCCGTTTCATGCCGTTGCTGGCAGCTTTTTCTTCGGTCTGGTGCGTGGACAGCGCACGCGGCTCATGCTGTACGTGTTGCATGAGAGCAGCGGCCTCTCGCATGACATCGACACGCAGCTGCTGCTCAACATGCTGCACACCTTGGCCGTGTTCGTCATGTGCTCCCAGCACTGCCCCCTGCTGCCCACCATGACCCGCGAGGTCTTCGATCTCTGCGCCTTTGTGCGCTTCCATGCCGAGGCTCCCGTGCGTGCCGCCACGCTGCAGCTACTGGGCATCATCCTGGTCACCATGCCCGCCCACCTCCTCGCCCTGCACTTCGCCGAATCCCTCAACGAGCTGCACGGCTGGCTGCAGCAGTTCATTCGCTCTCCCCTCGTTGGCGGCGAGCCCTCCGAAGAGTGCCGCGAACTGGCCCAACAGATCTTGGCCACCTGCTACAAGCTATTCGACACAGCAGTCGCGGGGCAGGGGCAGAGTCAGCACTAACTCCCTAGTTCTTCAGTTCGGGTTCTTCTGTTAAACCCGCGAATTAAAATCCAAACTTAGATTAAGCGTAAAATTGAATTAACGGAAAATAGAATCTGAAAAAAGAAAATGAAACTTAAAATGAATTCAAATCCATTTTATTTTTCATTTTGTTCTATTTAGTGTCGATCAGGCACAAGGCAAAACATTAAATTAAGTTTAAATTAAAAGATAATTTAGCTGGAGTTAAAAATGAAATCGATTTCATTTTAAATTTCATTTTATTTAATGCCGTACATTTTGTGTGAAAAAAAAAATGTTTAAGCAAATAAACATTCATGAATCTAAATGAAAACCATGAAAAATACCCATTTTCAATTATATTAAACTAAAATTTAGGTTCTTTTTATCGCTTGGGGACCGATTTAAAATAAAATCTGGGGATCAATAATGAGATTCGAAAAACAATCAACGGATTGGAAAAACCCAAACACACATAAGTTGAGGTTTATTTGAATCAATGAATAATGGTATATTACTGTCTGTTAGGTATTCCGATAAAGTGAGGCCTAATGAACGTATACTAGATAATTCAAATGATTTGATTTGATTTGATTCTTTTTCTTTCGCCCTCGCACAATTTGGACGCATATTTCTTTTGTTTTAAACGATAACCGAACTTTTGCTAATTGTATTTGTTTGTAATTGTATATCACTCGAAAGCATTTCTCAATATACCAGGCATTGTGGCACAGCCTCGGACGCACTAGGTAAACATGTGTACTTAACCAGAACAACTAATTAGTAATTACCACAACTGCACTTAACTTCTTGAGTTGCCTCTCCGCCTGATACCAACTAGCTTTTTGCTTCTTTAAACGCCAGTCACAAATGATATCAATCCATCGCAGCAGATTATCTGTATGCAGTGTTGCCAAACTCGCTTTTTTCCGTCTAAACTGATTGCTTTTTTTTCGCATTTTCTCTGTTAAAAACTGACTTTGAAAAATGAAATCTCAAAGTTTTCTGCCACGTACGGTGCGGTTGGGCAGATGTAGACAGTTCGATGTCGAGTCAAAATCTACAAGATTTATTTATTTTTTATAACCTAAATTTTGAAGCATAACTTAGTTTTCTTCTAGTCTTTTTCGCACAAATTTTTTGAGCTTTTTTATGGTATGCTTTCAGCCAAAAACAGTTTTTATTCCCGAAAAAAAAGACTAGAAAATTGGCAACACTGCTGTTGTAGCTGACGCCTGTTTCCACCCACATAACTTCGTTCTATACCTATTTTTACCACATGCTTAGTCACCTTCTTCAATTGTAGTTTCCCATGCACTAATTAACCTTTCAACTTGCGTTTCTGTTGCAGACAACATGCTGCCCCCGATTGCCGCTGCCTCTGGCAACGATCTGCTGCAACCGATTTCAGTGTCCAGCAACAACAACAACGCCAATCTGAGCACGAATGGGGCTCCGACGGGTGCTTCGGGGGCGCAGAGCGCGAGCAATGTGGGCGCCACCTGGTCGGGAGATCTGAAGTCGGGCAATCTGAAGATCGATTTGGACAATTTGCTGATTAGCAAAACGGGCAAGTCCAACACGCCGGCGCCCTCGATGAACGCGCTGAAAACGCAGAGTCCGGCGAAGACGCAGTCGGCGCTGAATGTGCAGACTGGCGGAGGATCGGCATTTGGCCTCCCCCCCTCGCCCCTAAGCAGTCCAAATCTGTTTGGGGCACCGCAACAGAGCATTCCACACAACATGCAGGCCCAGCAGCCAGCAGCATTTGCCAACTTCAATGCGTTCCAACAGCAGAAGCAGCAGCAGCAGCAGCAGAGCAGCAACAACAATGCGTCGGCTTTCGATTTATTTCAATGATATTTGTTGGCCAAGTTAGTTGACCAAGTTCCACACAGACACACGCACACACACACACACACACACATGCGCGGAACCCACGCTCTGGGGTTCCCCCTATGCGCTGAATTGTTTCGATTACTTCTTGCTAAATTCAATGCCCCCAAGTATTTTTTGTTTGAAATGTTCCGCTAAAAGCCCCAACAACCCGTACCGAGCATAAATTCCACATCCGTCCTGTTGTCCACTCGGAGTTCGTAAATGCAATATAATTAACAAGAAACAGAAACAAAAATGATGAAAATGGTTGTACTAAATGGATATTTTAGCACAACACAAGGAGGACGGCCGATGTATCATTGAAATTGTTACAAACATAATAATATTAAATATTAATAAATTGTAGTAGTAAAACGTTGTGTATGTATATAAAAGCAAATAATGAAGCGAAAACAAAATTAAACTGTTGAAGTATACATTTATTATTGTAATTGGTAGTTTCCATGTTCAAAGCAAATAAATTGGGGTAGGATTATCAAAATTAAACTTAAATCTAGCTGCAGATACACAAGGTACGTCATTTTTATATTTTCATCATAAAAGTTGTATGTGATTTTTAATGGTAGTAGGATGCCCATTTAGTAGGGTATCCTCTACGCTGACACACCCTGTATAAATGCGCGTTTATACTTAGGTCTCTATGCCTCCACGGCTTCCTTATTCTTGTTCTTCTTCTTTTTCTTCTTCTTGGGCTCGGCCTCAGCCTCGGGATCCTCAGCCTGCAGCTCCTCTACAATGCTTCCGTTGCCGTTGCTCGCACCGTTTGCGTCTGCTTGTCGCTTCTTCTTTTTCTTCTTCTCGGACTGCGGCGCCTTGGGAGTGTCTTGCGCAGCCGCCTCGATGGCCTCCTTCATCACCTCGATGTTCTTGCGAGGCACGTCGCCGGACTCGTAGAACTTTAGACGGTCCTCGACCTGTTGCTTCAGGGTCTCGCCAAACACGCTCGTTGGCTGCTCCAGGAAGCAGTCGATGCGGGAGGCAATCGAGCACTTGTTGGCCAGGAATCGCGAGATGCGTCCCTTGTTCTTGAGGCCGGCGCGTCCAATGAACGAGGAGTGATAGATCAGGCCGTATTTGGGGGTGTTGGAACGCGTCTTCAGAGCACGGAAGAGCGCCTTCTCGGCGCCAAGAATTTGCACTGTGGACGCCGGATACTTGGCCAGATTGGTCAGGCTGCCCGCGTGGGAAATGAGGCGAGCGCCAACCTGGTCGCCAATCAGGGACTGCAGATTGGGAGCCACCAGGTTCATCTTGTTGTGCAAGTAGGTGGACAGTTTCTTGCGGTATTCGGACAACTTCACTACGCGCTCGGCAAAGAGTTCAATGTTCATGAGGTCCACGATGGAGATGTCCATGCCCATGGACATCTTGCCAGCATCGATGATCGCCTGCGCCTTGGCCGAATCCATCACAATCTCCTCCAGTTCCTCGAGCTTGTCCTGCGTCAGGTCTTTGCGGTCCTTGATGAACTTGGCCGCCTTAGCGAACATGTAGTTGTCGGGCACAATTTTGACCAGTTCCGGGAAGTGGTACGAGTACCACTCGCGTATGCGCATCGAAAACGTATTCACGTCCTTGTCCAGCTGATCGAGCAGCGCAATCGACTGTATAATCATGTTGTCCGATCGGTGCACGTTGAACTTAACCTTGGCACGCGAATAACTGTGCCCCAGACCCAACTGAGCCACGCCAGCGGACTTGTCGGTGAAACCTGGAAAACAAAAATCGGGAGATCAGATATTTCCACCGAATCATTCAGTTTACTGCGAACGAATTTCCGAAACTGATTATCAGAGGGAAAAAATCGTATTAAATATGGACAATATTTTGATTGTCCTGCGAATTCACGTTGTTTCAAGGAACAATAATAATAATAAGCTTCAAATCTAAATATATTAGTCGGGCGCAACCGACTGTAGCAGACCATGCAGTTTGATTTTTGTACTTCTGCAAGGTACAACAGGGTCTGCAAACGCACGGACTAATTTGTACTCCCAGTAGCTCTGCTTACCCTTGACCAGCTTGGCGAAGTGGAAGCGCACGCCTCGCAGCAGCTCGGGGACGACTCCGAAGTGACTGCACTGGACGCCAATAGCTTCGGTGATGGCAGCTCCCAGCTTGGCGTCGGCGATGCCCAGCTGGCACTTCTTCTTCTTGAGCTTGGCGAAGAAGTCGTCGAGGAAGTGCAGCAGATCCTGCGGCACGATGCCCTCGGATATGGCGTTGATGTTCTCCAGCGCCGCAATAGCCGTCTTGAAGGGCGAGAAGGCCGAAAGCTTCACAATCGAATGGAACTTGGCCAGATCCGTGACGGAGGACTCCACTTGGGGCAGGAACATGGAGACCTCCTCGAACTCCTTGACGGAGAAGAGCGCGTAGCCCGCCGCATGCTCGTAGAGTACGTAGAGGTTGGCCTGCAATTCAGGTTTAATCTATATTTTAATATATTTATCACCATAAATAAAACGACACGTTTAGATTTTGATTTTCACAGGTTACTTCCGACTGTTAATTCCGCTTTGTTTTGTTTGTTATTGATGCACATTTCAACCAAACACAATGCAAATCACCATCTTACCATATTTATGGCCGAAATATGCCTTTTTTGTCAGAAATTACAAAATCCGTGGCAGAAACTCGCGCGTTGCTTTTCCACGTGCTAAACAGAAGAAACAGTGTGTACACACACGCCTATTTTCAGTGAGCACATTGAGGTGTTTTCAGTGCAGCCCTGGTGTGTTATCGCAATCGAGTTCGTGTCATCGATATGGCCAGCAGTTGTTGCCAGCCCTACGTCTTTCACCAGCCTACAAATTTCGATTAAAAAAGTAATTGTTTATACATTTGTAAATCCCTCGGTTTGCCCAGAGTTCGCAGTCAATCAACATACAATCGCTCCCGGCATTATTGTCAGGCCAACAACAACTGCACGTGGACGGCAGCAACAACTGCATGGCAATGGATTTTTTGTTGTAAGTAAATACGCACAAAAGCATACAGATGTGCGCACATACATATGTATATACATGTGTATATATGTATATGTGTGTGTACAAAAATGTTCATTAATGTGCAGTTAGTAATGCTTAGCGTATTTTAGCATCAGTTTAGACCTAATACTACGGTTATACCAGGTTATTATGCGCTGCAAACAAAGAGCGCAGCCTTTGTTCAGTTCAGTCTGCTGTGGGTGTGAGGCAAGTTGCACGGCCTGACACCAAAATAGATGGTTCTTGAAATAATTCCATTGATTATGTTCGGGAAATCGTTTAATCAGAACAATTCCAACTGATGGAATCGGCAGATCTGATAATCTGATTTCATAAGGTTGTCAGAGGGAGCAATATATCTTGAAGGTCGCCAAGATATCTGAGAGTAAAATATTTCTGTTTTTGCCTTCGCAGTGGTTCACGTTCGAGTAAAACCTTCAAGCCGAAGAAGAACATACCGGAGGGCACGCATCAGTATGATCTCATGAAGCATGCGGCTGCCACGCTTGGCTCTGGCAACCTGCGGAATGCGGTCGCTTTGCCCGATGGCGAGGATCTCAACGAGTGGGTGGCCGTGAACAGTAAGTATATAAGGCATATGTATAAATTTTTGTAATCCCATCGATTGCCCCGCCTTTGCAGCTGTGGATTTCTTCAACCAGATAAATATGCTGTACGGCACCATTACGGAGTTCTGTACGGAGGAGAGCTGTGGCATTATGTCGGCTGGACCGAAATACGAATACCACTGGGCGGACGGGTTGACGGTGAAGAAGCCCATCAAGTGCAGTGCTCCCAAGTATATTGACTATCTGATGACCTGGGTGCAGGATCAGCTGGACGATGAGACATTGTTCCCATCGAAGATCGGTGTGCCGTTTCCAAAGAATTTTCTCGCCTCCGCCAAAACTATACTGAAACGCCTGTTTCGCGTCTATGCGCACATCTATCATCAGCACTTCTCCGAGGTCGTGACACTGGGCGAGGAGGCGCATCTGAACACGTCCTTCAAACACTTTATATTCTTTGTGCAGGAGTTCAATCTAATTGAGCGACGCGAACTCGCGCCTCTGCAGGAGCTCATCGACAAGCTGACTGCAAAGGACGAGCGGCAGATATAGGAATTACTATCATTCGACTTGTGATGGGCGCTGGATTTTTTCAATTGCATTTTGGCGCTGTGTACGATGTACTCTATGTATTACGCTTTAGTTAGTTATCGCCTTGATTTTCCTTTTCCGTTTCCGATTCGATTCGATTCGACACGAGTCTTTCTCAGCAGCAGTTGAGAGTTTTATGTGGTCCTCCTAAAACCCAATCCAAATGTCGTAATGGCGTAACTGCTGATAGACTATATACACGTATATATATAATATCATGAGCAACATTACTATATTTTCATATAAGATAATATATATATTTATATAGAATGTATGTAAAAAGTAAACCCATAACAGACGGCATGCAATAATACATTAACGACCGCTTAAGAACAGTTTGTTTAACTTCTTTTTGATGTATTTATTACCTACTATAAAGAGGGAAAACTTTTAGAATTGCTATGAAGAATGCCCTAGCTATTTACATAGACCACAGTGGAGAGCCCCCAATAAATGAGATATATATAATAATAATGATAGACTTGATACATTTTTGATATATGCTATTATATTTTATACTAATAAAGAAATTGAGAATACAATAACGAACAAAACTCTATGCTTTTTATTCACATGAAATTCGATTGTAGCTAATCTAATAACATTCTGGAAGGCTACAGTCGGTAGTCGGAAGTAGCCGACTGCAAAATACGCTGCACCCTACTCTTCCACATCATACAAAGAATACATGTGCTTTCCGGCTGTTACATACGTTGGCACAAAGTTATCATGCCCTTGTTTGCCCTTTTTATGAACATGATGAAAGTGCATTGGAATACTTTGTGCTAGCTTGAACTTAAGAACGCAAAGGCATTTATGTGGAGTCGATTAATCTATAAATGGATGGGTTTGGCATTGTGTTCTATGCAGTTTTATTGCTCTAATCACATTGGGTTAATCACACTCGCTAATCGCCAAAGACCCGAATCATTTCAATATGCTTTTGTATTTGCCTTGCTCCAGATAGAAGTCAATGTGCTGCTCGAGCAATCGCCTCCACTTCAGAGCCAACTCTTTGTAGCTCTTCCCACGGCCCCCCAGCTCCCTCGGCAGCTGTGGGCAGATGACCGTGGTGCCCTCCCTTCTAACCACCAGACGGGAGCGTATCTTGGGGGTCATAAACACGCTGCAAAGTAAGAGAAACGGGAATTATGCTGGTTAAAGTTCGAGAGCTCCAACCCACCGAAAGGTATTCAGAAAGAGATTGACGTGACGAGGCGCATTGGTGAACTCCAGCAGCTTCGGTTGACACGGATACGCTGACCAGCTCTCGGCGGAGCGCTTTATCAGCTTGGGATTGAGCTGCAGGGCGTGGCCCAACTGCACTCCCTGCATGTCCATGATGGCCACGATGCCATTGGCGCAGTTATCCGGCTCCAGCTTAAGCAGCAAGTCCAGTACCATCTTGCTTGTCTAGAAAACATGAAACTCCTGAAAAGGTCTTCAGTGGAATATCTGCTTGTAGACCTACCTTGAAGACATTATTCTGTGTGTGCAGCTTGGGATTGTGAGCTGCTGTTCGGATGATGACCACCTTACGCTGCAGCTCATCCACGCCGTCCACGGGCAGGAACACGCCCAGACGCAGCAGCTCCTGTATTTCCGGCAACATGGGATCACAGTTATCAAACCATTCTGGGCGCTCGGCGCGCATTTGGTAAAACATTCTGATTTTCTTTTTGCTGCGTTCCACATCGAATTTGCAGGTGCGCAGAAAGAAATGCAGGTTTTCATATTCCCTGCAACCATTTATTCGGGGATTTGCGTCCAGCCAAGCGGTCAGCTCCTGCACCTGCTCCCGCTCGCGTTCCTGCTCCCGTTCCTGCTCCCGTTCCTGCTCCTGGCTCAATGCCAGTTCGCGTTTAATATCCATCGAATTGGACTCCATAGCACCAGGGTCCGTCCTTCCCAACTGCACTTATCGATGGCTAGCCAGCGACTGATCGTCGGCTGTCGGCGCTGTCGATCGCAAGCTTTCGACAGCTTTTGGGCAAGTTTTGCGAGACGGTGGAGTGCGTGCAATACTGGTGAATACTAGTAGGCGCAGTCTAAATATAGGTTGTCCATTCGAAAGCTCAATTTCAGTGGCGCTGCATAATGTAAAAACTCTGTAAAATTTATATAAATCAACACCATGAAACATGAAATTGTGCATTTAAGTGATATATGATAAGTGTATTAGAAAGGACTGCATGAATTAATTTAGGTGAAATAGATTCAATTATGATTTGAATTTCGCTTTGCGACAGTTGGTCTATCGAATTCGTCTATGAGCCATCGCACCAATATTACTATATGTATCAAAAATTCTTGGCATGAATTAACGAATATTGATGAGCAATAACGATTTAATTTAATTCAGAATAGTGGTAGTCGCTGCAAAAATTTATTGAATCAGCTGGCGGTTCATAGTTTGAATTTCGTTGTCCTGATATTCGATCAGATCATTTAATGCGGATATTCTACACAAAAGTTCATTGCGTTCCCTGTCCTGCTGCTCTTTTTTCTGTTTATCCTTTTTTCTTTGCCTATATGAAAAGGTTTGCCCATTACTTTTTACATACTTATTTGCATGTTTGCTTTACTCACCGACTAACCTCATGGTATATCAAAGACAAACCAACACCCACAACGAAAAGTTCGCTGATTACATTAGCTCCCTGCCCAACAGCAAGTGCTTCCGGTAACGGAGGTACTTTTTTCGGTTGAGGCAGTTTCAAAAAGCGCAGTTTGCTCCGTGTTTCCAAGGTATAAATAAGCTGCCCAGTCGGAACACACACGTAACTCTTGACAAATTTGTTATTCGCCGCAGCTGTCTTAACAATCATGCTTACTGGTTTTACTATATGCTTGATGCCCAAGATGATTATTTTCCCAACAGGAAACGCCCCAATAACCATTTTTCGGCATATGTAATATATTGTATTTTTGACATCATATTCATCACTGTTTCTAACTAAAAACTATACAAAACTTGGCATTCAAATAAATCGTCACAGTAATCACAGCTGCTTTGATTTAATTAATTTAAACTATATACTTTATTTCGATTAAAACCCTGTAGTTCCAACTTGGTTTTAAGTTTCTGGATTTCCTTTTCCTGAGAATTTACGCGTTCAGTCAAACCACCTAACTTGTTTTCCAGTTGTTTGCGTTCTTCCTTAAGTTCCTGTTTTTTTCTCCAATCGTTTTTTGATTGACTGAAAGTTAATGTCAATTAAATAATATTTCAATAAAATAATAAAACAAATAATAAAATAGAATTGCTCCGTTCGTGAACTATGATTCAGTTCCGACTGATTTATCCGAACCTATGTGCCTTACCGTGACCGCCACAACGTTAACTTTATTATTACCGCTTACCGAGCAAATTCGCAAATAAGCAAAGCAGCACACACAGTAAATATCGTAAGCTCGCCCAGTAAATTACTTCCAGTTTCAATAGCCATGGCTTTGTGTAAAGGCGGCACGGTTTTCGGTTGATTTAAACCTAGCATCCACATTTTCGATCTAACTCCAATCCAATGGTAAACTGTAAATTTCAACAATCGTATAGTTCCGAAAAGGACAAGTTCAAATTTATTTGAACTTACTTTGTGCCGGTGGAGAAATAACATATGTATTAAAATGTTCGTTGGACTCCGCAGTTCGTTTGATCACCTGTATGACAGGTTTACTTATCTGCTTGACCGCTAAAAAGCCCAGTTTAAAGAGTGGAAAATGAACCATGGTAAAACTTTCATACTGCCAAAACTTCTGAAATAATTAGCGTAATAACGAATTAAAAGCATTTGAAATTGAAATTCTTCTGAATTAAATGTATAGACAACTTATTGGACGTTTGCTGTGTTTCATTTGTTATTTCTCACTCATATCAGATCAAATTTATATTGTACATTTCATTAGATTGGTTGTATTCACCAGGTTACCGCTCCATGGATCGATCACCCGATAATCTATAAAATGCAACCCTTCGTTCCATGTAACCTGGTGAATGCGTTTGAAATAATGAATGCGTCCTTAAATAATTTATTCTTAAAATGCTAGTTATTTTTAATATATTTGTTTACATTTTGAATTAAAATCAGCTGTTTTTATCGACTATGGATGAATGGAACGGAAAAACAGCAATGGAGCGGAAAATTTTTATGATACATCCGCTCCACGAGACTTTACAGGTATGCTACATTTAGGGTTGCAATTTTCGGTGAAATAATCGATAGCGGTAACCTGGTGAATACAACCATGTGCATTCGATAAAATCTTAAATATATCGAGAAGCACAGCTGAAAGTCGATTCAAACTATTAGCATACCAATTTTGTAAATTTCAATTCAGTCGAAGTATTTGACTGTTCCGAGACACATCAAAAAAAAAATTAAAATAATTTTCTTCCGAAATGTGTGGAAAAGGAGCAATTTGTGTATTTTGCAAAGGCAAGGCAGCCTTAATTTGCAATCGTTGCGCCGATTACTACTGTTCCAAAACGTGCCAGATGAAAGATTGGACAAGTCATAGGTATATTTGCTCCATGCCACCGGCTCTGGTGAATCCCAATGCTCGTTCCTACGCTGTGCTAGATGTATTGGCAGAGGAGGCCGCTAGACCTGAGCTAGTTAAGGTGGAAGCTGCGGTTCAGCCACAGGCGAGTCTAATGCCAATAAAAGAGGTCGCAAAAATTCAGCCGGTTAAAGTGGAAGGACCTGCAAGTGTTAAGGCATCAGTGGCGTCCCCAACTGTCGCCCATGCCAAGCAGTCAAGCGGAAACATGAAAAGTGATGAAGGAATTTCCATTGCGAAGGCTCCACCTGTCTCAAAAAGTACCGAGACTCTCACCTCAATCAGCCCTCGTGTCCCCTACGCAAACATGCCTCCGAGCAATAGCCTTGTGTACATTTCTGGATTTGCTTCTGCCAGCCGATGCTATATTCGAAATGCCAGCGGTGCAGTTGATCAGGAGTTCCACAAACTTTGCGAAAAGGTGAGTGCTACGGTGTAGTAAAAATACTCGATAATCGGTTTCCAACAAAGGTATTTGGATTTTTGGAAACGTGAATTCTCCATAGATTTCGTAACAAAATTATCACTATATTACGAAAGGCTGGAAAAAGTCAGGGAAAATCCCATAGTAGCAGCTACTTAGACTTATTCAATGTTTACGTAAAGACAAAGATATCCAGCAATTTGCAATTAACAATTTCGTCTCCTCAGGTAAACGAAGTGGGCCAGCAGATGCCAAGACTAAGCTCATATAAATGCTTTGATTATGCTTTAGCCTCATGTAATGGCCTGTTCCATCGAGTTCAGATCGTGGGAACCAACAATGAAGATTTTCTCCAACTGCATTTTATAGATCTTGGAATAACAAAGTATTGCGATGCTGATAAAATGCGCAAAATCAACGATGAGCTCATAACTTTGACCTGTTGTACGAATCCGGTGCTGTTGAAGGGTATTCCGACCGTTGAATTTAACGACAAAATGAGCAACTACGTAAAACAATTCGAGAAGAAGAGATATAAGATTACCCATATCGATGGCTTCGTAGAGCTATACGATGAACAGACGCAAAATTCAATTAACAAACAAATTCGAGAGTTCTGTTCAATTCCAGCAGAGAGCAAAACTAAAACTCATCAAACACAGAAAATCCCAGAGCCAGAAAATGGTTCAAAAAGGAATGAGAAAAACATAACACAGCATAACGATGAATTGAAAAACCTGATGACCGTACTTAAAATTTATGAACAGACTAAATCGAATGGCAACCAGATAATAGATAATACCAAAAATAGTGCGACAAATTTCTCAGTAAGTGGCAAGGAAAATAAAGTGCCCCCAAAGGCTGCAGGACGTGCAGTCAAACCCAAGTCTAAGGATGTGCATAAATCCCATACTGAACATATGCTAGAGCCCGTAAGTATAATATTAAACCTAACTAACGATATAATCAAAATTTTCACTCTTTCAGCCCTTTGAATGGAAAGGCGTGAGTGCCAGTGACAATGTGGTAGATCTTATTATTGTAAATAATGGGGAATTTGAGAGTGGCATTATTAGCTGCTCCGAAGAAACTACTAATAACTTCAAAGACCTGCATGCTCGTCTATCTGGTTTTAATGATCCAGAGCCATACAATCCGAAGTAGGTATTCCAAATCTATAATACCGTTCCACGTTAATCCCATTTTAAATATTTCATTAGAGTCAATGAGTATGTTATCGCTAAACTGGAGGGTGGTTGGTATCGCGCCCAAGTAACAGGAATAGCAGGACTACTACATTTCAATTATCAATACAATGTTGTGTACATCGACTTCACTAATAATGCGATTTTAACCAAATTTGAGATTCGCCGCTATCCAAAGGACTTCACACTGCCCTGTAAAACAAGCATTTGCCTAATTGAAGGTACCATATAATTAAATTGTTCTCATATGTATTTGCGATAATAACTATTTCCGCAGATTTCCCCTTCCGACTCACTAAGGAACAAATTGATCACCTGAAAGAAAGGCTACGTTTATACAATCGGATTAAGGCTGACAGCGTTACCTTGATGCCCTCAAATATGGTGAAGATCAAATGTGCGACTTTAATCAAGGAGCTTAAGGCTATCTCTTAGTTTTTAATATTTATTTGCGTTTTGTTAGTTGCAATCTTCATTTAATAAATAAATATGAACTTGATATTTGCTATCGATTAGCCGCGTTTATTTGAATAGCAGAGGCCAAACGGCAACAATTTCAAAATATCGATGTTTGTCTTGCAATCGATTGCCGACACGCAGTCGAACATGTTCGTATGCCGGCCTGAAGAGGGAGTGCGCGCCAACGGCGCAGGCTGAGGTGCGAGTGCGAGGGCGCGTAGTTTGTTGCCGCTCGAACAAGCTGAACGACAAAGTTCTCAGTCGCAAAGCAGATCACTAGCAACTTGGACATTGTGCTTTGGTGTGTCGCAGCCTGTGCATTTAAATCTAAATTGTTCCAAAACAGGAAAGCAATACATCTGCAAATATTCGTTACCTCTAACACCCAAAAAAGGTAAGCCTCTGCAAATCGCAGAAAAACAGCAACACACAAGTGGGAACAGTGACTTCATAATAGGCATAACCCCGAAAGGGGAAGCAGCAGCGGGAGCGGAAAATGATTAAGGTGTCCAAATTAAATAAGCTCTATGGCTGGCTTTACCCTCTGATGATGCAAACGATTCTTGTTTTTCGGCATGAATAAAGCACAGCGCACACCTATAGACACACATATACTAGTGCGACCGGTCAGTGCGCGGTTAAAAAATGTGTAAAGGTGAAATAGAAGTCATTCCATACACACACAAACACACACACACACACACACATGCATACAATGTACGGCGCATTTACGCCGTACTCGGGTCAAATGCAGCAGCAACTGGCAAAGGTTTAATAATGGAGCCTTAATCGGTCGTAATTATCGCCATGAGTTTGTCACATACAAATGTACATACATATGTATGTATGTACTCTAATCACCGAATTGGAGGGGGGCGCCAGAATCTTAGGGTAGACCTCAGTGAGTAATTCCGCTCGGCGTTAATCGTAATTCCGCTAATGATAATTGCGAGAAATGCTGATACGATTATGCGATTCGCCTGGAACCCAATGTCCTTCGCAGCGGGTTCAAGGGCAGTGCCAACAACCTTTCGGGCATGGATAAAAAGCACTTTCATTTTCGCTGAAGCTTTTAGGCGCTGTTGTTGTTGTTGCAGCATATCAAAAAGCACAGAGCGCAAAAGCTGCGGCGTTCGCTGGCGCACGCTTTCCACGCGTGTCACGAGCCAACCGCCACCCGCAACTCGTGCCTGCTGCGCACTGCGTGATGCCAGGTGGTGTGAGAGTTATGCTTTTTTCTTGTTTTGCATTTGGTGGAGAGTAATTCAAGGTCAGCCGACGTCAGTTGCGCCGCAGCTGTTGATAAGCAGAGCTCGAATTGAACACACATATGTATGTTTGCATGTGTGCCAGCAGCAACAGCTGATGATCAGTTTTTTGTTTATTCACACAGTTACACACACACACATCCATGCATGGAAATAAATATGTGTGTATTTATGTGCGACATTATGAAACTCGGTCAGCTAGCCGGCTGAGTAATCGATTCGTCGGCACCGCCATTTTAAGTCGGCTTGTTTGCATTAGAGCTGTGCTTTGCTGTTCATTTGGAGCGACTGGTTCACTGGTTCACTAGTTTAATTTGTGGTGAATCGTTTAGCGAAAAGTTCAGCGAACCTCTTTCATTGTACAGCAGCGTGAGCAACAGAGTCAGGGGGCGGGCTTCAGGGATTGGTTGGTTCTCTTTAGTGAGTCGTTCAGTTGAACGATTGGACGCAACTCTTTGCTCTCTCGGGTGGCTTTTAGGGGTGGCCTGTTGCCGCAGCCTGTGAGCGCCAATTGTCGGCTCTCTCGTGGCACGCTCGGGTCTCGTGGTTTGCGCTTCATGCACTACCAACGTTCTGTGCGCTTTTGCCCAAAATTTTCCACAACACGAAATTCGTTGCGGCAGTCGAGCAGGTTTTGTGTTTTGCAATTCGTGTAGGAAAAGCGTGCTCTGATTTTGAACAATATTTTCGCCCTAAAACGCTTTGTTGCTTTCTGTGTTGTGCGTGTTCGTCTAAGGGAATATTCTAAATATATACTGCGTGGTCTCTATAGCGCCAACTTAGTGGGCCACAAAATGGTTAACGTAACGATTTATGACGAGGTGCCGCAGCTTAAGGTATATAGACTCCGTGCCGGGTACAGAATCCATCGGTGTGGCTATATCCATAAAGATATGCACTATCAGGTCCACTAGAAAACAAATAACATTTCATCACTTTTCGCGAGCTTTCAAATTATGCAATTGTGTTTTCTCGCTCTCTTTTCCTCGCTCTGCTCTGCTGCACATGCGAAAGCTCTGACCTTCGCAGATGCAGCGCAAAAGCTTATGCCGCTCTCAAACAACGCCGATTCTCTCTTGCTCTCGCTCTCTTACTCTGTGGCTTATGCTCTTGGAACTGCGATAACGCTTATCGATATAACAAATTGCATGACGAATATTACAACGTTAGCTTTGTTATCGAAACTCAAATTTTCTTTTTCTCGCGTTTTCTTCGGACAATTGATAATTGAAATTGATAATTCAGAATTTAATTATGAATTGAGTACAAGTGTTTATTAATATTTAATTTATCTGCGCATTTTGTTGCAGCCCAACGAAATACCACAAAACATGGCCGCCGGAGCTGATTCGCAGTTGGAGCACATGTGCCGCTTGCAGTTCGACTCCCCCGTTCCCCACGTGCGTCTGTCCGGCATTGTGTGCACCATCGGACCCGCTTCGCGCAGCGTGGAGATGCTGGAAAAGATGATCGCGACAGGCATGAACATTGCCCGCATGAACTTCTCTCACGGATCGCACGAATACCACGCTGAGACCGTCGCCAATGTGCGCCAGGCGGTGAAGAACTACTCGGCGAAGCTGGGATACGAGCATCCCGTGGCGATTGCTCTGGACACCAAGGGTCCCGAGATCCGTACCGGCCTCATTGGCGGCAGCGGCACAGCGGAGATCGAGCTGAAGAAGGGCGAGACGATCAAGCTGTGCACCAACAAGGATTACCTCGAGAAGGGATCCCTCGAGCTGGTCTACGTCGACTACGAGAACATTGTAAATGTCGTGAAGCCAGGCAACCGCGTCTTTGTGGACGACGGCCTCATCTCTCTGATCGTGCGCCAGGTGTCCAAGGACACCGTCACCTGTGAGGTCGAAAATGGAGGCGCTCTCGGCTCGCGCAAGGGCGTCAATCTGCCTGGAGTTCCGGTTGACTTGCCAGCTGTGTCCGAGAAGGACAAGTCCGACTTGCAGTTTGGTGTGGAGCAGGAAGTTGACATGATCTTCGCCTCGTTTATTCGTAACGCTGGCGCCCTCGCCGAAATTCGCAAAGTGCTGGGCGATAAGGGCAAGCACATCAAGATCATCTCCAAGATTGAAAACCAGCAGGGCATGCACAATCTGGATGAGATCATCGAAGCCGGCGATGGCATTATGGTTGCCCGTGGCGATTTGGGCATCGAGATACCCGCCGAGAAGGTTTTCCTCGCCCAGAAGGCCATGATTGCCCGCTGCAACAAGGCCGGCAAACCCGTCATCTGCGCCACCCAAATGCTGGAGTCCATGGTCAAGAAGCCGCGCCCAACGCGCGCAGAGATCTCCGATGTGGCCAACGCCGTGCTCGATGGCGCCGACTGCGTCATGTTGTCCGGTGAGACCGCCAAGGGCGAGTACCCGCTGGAGTGTGTGCTGACCATGGCCAAGACCTGCAAGGAGGCCGAAGCCGCGCTCTGGCATCAGAACCTATTCACCGACTTGGTTCGTGCCGCTTCCGCCTCCACCTTGGACGCTCCTCATGCGGCGGCCATCGCCGCTGTGGAGGCAGCCAACAAGGCCAAGGCCGCTGCCATCGTGGTCATTACCACCAGTGGCAAGTCTGCTTTCTTGGTCAGCAAATATCGTCCACGTTGTCCCATCATTGCCGTCACGCGCTTCCCACAGACTGCGCGTCAGGCTCATCTCTACCGTGGCCTGGTGCCCCTCATCTACAAGGGTAAGTCCGGTCGTTGATCAGAAGTCGGCGGCGGTTTAATCGCATCTCGATTACAGAGCCTGCCCTCGGAGACTGGCTGAAGGATGTTGATGTTCGTGTGCAGTTCGGTCTGCAGGTGGGCCAGAAGAACGGTTTCATCAAGACCGGAGACTCTGTGGTTGTTGTTACGGGCTGGAAGCAGGGCTCCGGCTTCACCAACACCATTCGTATTGTGTAAGTACTCCAAGAATGATATCTAATATCACAACAGAAGTCTAATTAGCGTTATCTCTTTGTTCCCCGCAGAACCGTCGAATAAACGTAGCAATAGAAGTTCTGTTAGGATCAGCGTTCCAAGCGCTGTCTGTGCTCTACTGTTATTAACCAAGTTAATTTATTAAACCAAATTTAACAAAGAATATCGAAATTCAATTGGATGAGATGCATCTACTTCTACCTGCTGCCGAAGCGCCACAGTTGACGACTCCCAGGCATTGGAGTCTCACACAAAACTATATATACTATACTACATAATTTATGATTGTTAAATATAGCTTTCTTCATAGTATCAAGGAATAATAAAATCAATATGTACAATGTACTTGCAGTTATTTCCAACTCTCTCTCTCTCTCTCTCGTGCAGTTCACTAGCAGTCAGAAGTGCCCAAGTATCAACATTGTATATATCGTATGCGCCGAGTTATTTCATTTTTGAATTGCGGTCTTATTTCATATTTGAGAATGAATTTGACCGCGCTATGATATCGTTTATCGATAGATATGCTGAACGTTGGTCGGTGCTATTTTCGCATGCCGAAATTGATCTGATCTTTGGTGACGCGGCTGACTCTGTGCCTTCGATAGCTCAGTTGGTAGAGCGATGGACTGTAGCTGGGCATCAGGTGCAATAGACATCCACAGGTCGCTGGTTCGACTCCGGCTCGAAGGATCTTTTATATAATTTATTTTTTGTATCCAATTGCCTTTTTTATTGAAATCAAAAAAATTCAATAACGAAGTAACCCTATTTTACTATTAAGTTTTGGGTGTAAAATTTACAAAAAGCTATTTTAATTAGTCAAAATTTCTTGTAAAAAGTTCAATTTGGAATAAGCAACGAACTTATGTTTGTACTTAGATACATAAAGCACTGTAAGTATAACAAAATAATTCCCTATAATAATTAACACGATTTTGACGAATAATCGCAATGAAATATATAAAAAAAAATTACATTGATTCCTTCGAGCCGGAGTCGAACCAGCGACCTGTGGATGTCTATTGCACTCTATTGCCCAACTACAGTCCATCGCTCTACCAACTGAGCTATCGAAGGTGTACGCAGCGCGCGGCCAAAGTTCTACTTGTAATTTCGCTGAGGGCGCTGCGTGCATTCTCTCATTGCACAACGACACCTAGATGGCGCCAGACAAAAGCTTTTACTTTGAGCGTGCCGGCATTTTGTTGTTACTCGAAGTGAGTTTAACGATATCCTCATCTCTTTCTGGCACACAGCAAACAGAGGGCTTCACCAAGCGCTTCAACTTGAAAGCTCGCAGCTGCGAAAGCTGCGTCGCCATTACCCGACAAATAACGGCGTCGTCAGTGTAGCTTCAGTCGCCGGTTGCAACGGTTCAACGCAGCTCCAAGGCAACTTATCCGATCGAAACCTCAGCGTGGTCAGACTTCAACCTAAACTCGAGTGTTATTCCTTCTGTAAGCCGAAAACAAACATCCAACTCCTCCTCAACATGGCATATCACAAACCGGAAGCCAAGACCCTGCAGGATCTGAAGGACGTTGCGCAGAAACTGCGCATTCATTCGATCACCTCGACGCAAGCCTCCAAATCGGGGTGAGTACACGCAAAGAAAAGTTGTGCACCTTGCACTTGTTGCGCACTCGTGCGCTGCAAACTGCGCTGCTACTGCGCTGCGACTGCGACGCGCTCAGCCGGCAGAGGTGACCCCCGGCTTAAGGCTGCGCACACCACGTGTTTATCACTTATCACGCTGCATGCGAAGACACACGTTCTTTTTTGCAGTGTGCGCATTTGCCATGCCATCTACGTGTTGTCGTTGAATTTGCTGATAACTGCATTTTTAGGTTGTTCAAGTTCTAACTCTGCCCAATTTGTAATTAACCTTTTGCGACCTTCAGAGCTTAGGCGTGCTCGCCTGTTCTTGTAGTTGTTGTTTTTGTTGCTACATTAGAGCGTACGCACACGCATGCAAACACACACACACACAGACAGACAGACTCACGCATACACACAGACACAGAGGCGCTTGAAAAAGTAAAAGCTCCGTTTGTTTTTGTTTTGGGCAGTTGGCAACGCCGCGCCGAGCAGAACAAAACATGCACATTAGTGATAATTGGGCCTCACTGACGTTTTTACGGCCTTTATGACGGCACTTGCTATTAAACTAATGTTTGATAACAAAGCAGTTAAATAATGAGTTGTCATAAACTATTGCCCTGCACTTAATCTAAATGCAAATATTAGATACATTAAATTTGCTTTAAGTCGCGCGATAAGCTACGTTCTACACAGTGTTGCCAACCAATCAGAAGTCAAGTTGCCAACAAGTGTTGCCAAAACTAGCTAGATTTACAATAAAAAAAATAGTTTTAATAAAAAAATAAAATGCCTAAAAGATTTATGCACGCCGAAACCAGCTTTTTGGGATGTTATCAAGAGTAAAAAATTCGATGAAATTAGTTTGCCAAATTTTGATTTTAAACGATTTATAGTTAAAAAATATCCATAAAAGACCAACCATTCGTATATTTGGTCAAAAAATCATTGCGTTTTTAAGTGGTTCTGCGCAAAACCATTTTTTGTATGTATTTTTATTTGGTTTAAATATGAAGATTATGTTCCTACGCATTTATCGAACAAACTATTATAAGGTTCGATATAAAAGTCGAAATATATATATTTTGAAATGGAATGGCCAATATTAAAGTTTTACAAGCTTTATTAGATAGACAACACTAAAACTGACCTAAAAGCAACACATCTAGAGATGACCTTTTTTTCGGGGGGTAAACCTAATCTACAGTTGCGCTGATATCATTAGTCACTGCTCCAACTGTCCGATTAGACGCTATGCATGGAGGTGACCGATTTGAGAGCCCATAGAAAAGACAAAACTTATCGCCTTCATAAGTATTTATATTTTGTGAAAATGGCTATGAAGCATTTTTTAAATTTTCCCATGGCACAGCAAAACCAATAAGCAGGCTAATATTACCACTGGAAAGTTTTGCGAAAGTTTGCGTTGCAGTTAAAATAAAGCAAACTTGATACACCCCAAGCTGCAAAAATATACAAAAATACTGTGGTAATTTTACACTCTAAGGGGGCTCGTCTGGTTGATCGCCTGCTCTTAAACATACATACATACACATACATATCTACATAATTTGCTATATGTGTATATAAATAGACCTTATCGCAGACACATTTTTTGTTGGTTTCCAAGTCGAAACCGGTCTGTAAATTTGCTAGCTTCGGCAGAAATAAAATACATAATTGAAACTCCATGTGGATGTTTGGCTAACGCGTACGTTGACCGGAAATTAGAATTAAAATAGTCGTAGAAATATTGTATTGGATCTACTCATGGGTATAATTGTAACGATACATCAAAAATGAAAGATAGTTTAATTAGCTATTGCTTTGAATTAATTGATTGATTAATTTCAATAACAATATAAAATATATTTCCCATTTTCTTTCGTTGACTCCTGCATGATAGAGCTTTAGTATTAAAAGTTGTTTCAGATTTAAGTAATAATTTTTTTTAATAGTTTCATTTCCCTTCTTTCTCTTTATCTTCCTCTATCTACTGCAGCCATCCCACGTCATGCAGCTCCCTAGCCGAGATCATGTCTGTGCTGTTCTTCCAGCAGATGCGCTTGAACCTGAAGCATCCTCGCGATCCATCGAGCGATCGCTTGATATTGTCCAAGGGTCATGCGGCCCCCATTCTGTATGCCGCCTGGGCGGAGGCCGGTCTCTTTCCAGTGACGGAGCTGGCGAACCTGCGCAAGATCGATAGCGATCTGGAGGGTCATCCGACGCCCCGTCTGAACTTCATTGATGTGGGCACAGGGTCGCTGGGTCAGGGCGTGGCTGTGGGCGCTGGCATGGCCTACGTGGGCATGAACTTGGACAAGGCCGATTACCGCACGTACGTGATTGTGGGCGACGGTGAATCGGCTGAGGGTTCGGTCTGGGAGTCCCTGCACTTCGCCGGTCACTATGGACTGGACAATCTGTGTGTGATCTTCGATGTGAATCGCTTGGGTCAGTCGGAGCCCACGTCGCTGCAGCATAGAATGGACGTGTATCGGGAGCGCTTGGAAGCGTTTGGCTTTAATGCGCTGGTCGTCGATGGTCACGATGTGGAGGAACTGTGCAAGGCTCTGCACTGTGCGGAGACCACGAAGAAGAAGCCCACGGCGATCATAGCCAAGACACTCAAGGGCAAGGACTTCCCGGACATTGAGAATCTCGATAACTGGCACGGCAAGCCGCTGGGCGAAAAGGCGCCGGAGGTGATTAATCACCTGAAGCAACTGATTGTGAACTTCAACGTTAAGATGACGCCCAAGAAACTTAACAAAACCGGTCAGGCCCCCGATGTCGATATCAACAACATCAAACTCTGTGCCCCACCCAACTACAAGCTGGGCGCCGGAGTCGCCACACGTCTGGCCTACGGCACCGCTCTGGCCAAGATTGGGGCTGATAACAATCGTGTGATTGCTCTGGATGGCGACACCAAGAACTCGACGTACTCGGATAAACTGCGAGCCGCATACCCGGAGCGCTATATTGAGTGCTTCATTGCCGAGCAGAATCTAGCGGGTGTGGCCATTGGGGCCGCCTGCCGTCGCCGCACCGTGGCCTTCGCCTCCACCTTTGCCACGTTCTTCACGCGCGCCTTCGATCAGATTCGCATGGGTGCCATCTCCCAGACGAACGTCAACTTCGTGGGCTCCCACTGCGGTTGCAGCATTGGCGAGGACGGTCCCTCGCAGATGGGTCTCGAGGACATTGCTCTTTTCCGCTCCATACCCGGCAGCACCATATTCTACCCCTCGGATGCCGTCAGCTGCGAACGCGCCGTCGAACTGGCCGCCAACACCAAGGGCGTCTGCTTCATCCGCACCTCTCGTCCCGAGACCGCCGTGCTCTACAACAACGACGAGCCCTTCGTCGTCGGCAAGGGCAAAATTGTGCGCCAGAAACCATCCGACGAGGTGCTCCTCATTGGCGCTGGCATCACCCTCCACGAGTGCCTGGCGGCTGCCGAGCAGCTGGAGAAGGAATGCATCACGGCCCGCGTGATTGATCCCTTCACTGTGAAGCCTCTGGACGTGGACCTGATTGTGGAACAAGGAAAACAGTGTGGCGGACGTATTGTGGTGGTCGAGGATCATTACCAGTGAGTTTTATACACTCACTTTTTTCCGAGTGTAATATTTAATGTGCTTTTTCTATATCTTTACCTTAGGCAAGGCGGATTGGGCGAGGCCGTCCTCAGCGCTCTGGCCGAGCACCGCAATTTCGTGGTGAAGCATCTGTTTGTGCCCACGGTGCCACGCTCCGGACCCCCGGCCGTGCTCATCGACATGTTTGGCATCTCGGCGCGTCATGTTGTGGCTGGTGTCAAAGGCATCATGAAGAAGTGAGCTGAGCTCCCACCATTCAAGGCATTTACTGTACCCTCTTAAACAAACATTCATTAGCAGCCCCAACATAAATAATTCCGAATAAACACGTTTTCTAATAACATCAAATTGTTTGCTTTCTTTGGCAATGGACATATAGCTGTGTTCAACTCAAGTCTAATAATAAGTCACATAATACATAGTAATATTGATAATTATACTCGTAGTATATAAGCATAAACATATATCTCAGTTTCTGCAGTTTAGCTTAATTCTAGATGATGTGAAGTTTGGGAATGTAACATATCAATTTGAGAGATATATGGTAAGTCGATTCCTATTCAGACATATTTATAAAAAATAAAGTTTTTTCATTTTCAACTGTTTGGCTTAATCTTAAATCATTTGTCACTTAGGCTTCTTTTCAGACGTATTTATAAAAAATAAAGTTATTTCATTTTCAACTGTTTGGCTTAATTGTAAATCATTCGTCACTTAGGAATGTAACATTAATTAGAGACGGATGGCTTTATGCCGAAAATCTTCTTGAGATCCTTTATACTGAGGCCAAAGCCTCCGGTCAGTCTCTCTGCCTGGCCCTCGTCCAAGACGATTTTGGCAATCTCCAGTTTGTATTCCTGCAGGGCGTTAATGCGTTGCTCCACTGTATCCTTACACATGAAACGGTACATGAATGTGGGCTTTTGTTGCCCATAACGATAGATGCGATCCTGCGCCTGTCGTTCCAGCTGGGGATTCCAATGTAGGTCGACCAGCAGCAAATGATTGGCCACATTCAGATTGAGTCCCACGCCGCCGGCTGTAAGCGATAGCAATAAAATGCGCTTATTGTTCTTGAGGTCGTTAAATTCACTGAGCGTTTCACCGCGCTCCTTGGCGTTCATAGCTCCGTTGAAATCGAGCGTCTCATACGCAGCAGATTCCAAGCGCTCTTTGATGAGCGCCAAATAGCTGGTCCATTGAGAGACGACTATGATTTTATCGCTGGTCTCCTCCAGCAGCTGCTCCAAGGTAGAAAATATCAATTGCAGCTTCGTGGATGGTTGTGAGAACTTAAAGATCGGATTACTGGGATTTAGAAGCTCCTTGGCTTTAGCCAAGTCAGGCAATGCTTTAGTAGGATTTAACTTTGACTGCGTTTCGCTGTTCTCTGCTTTAACTATAAGGGGCTCTAGTTTGATGAGTTTCTGCTGCTCTTTAGCTTCAGGTTCTTCCAATGTGCCCAGCCTCATTAACAAATCGTAATTGATCTCGCCGTCGTCCCGATTCTCTGTTATGTCGTCGGTTTCCGTTTCGTCCATGCCCTGTATGTCGTAAAGCATCTGCGAAAGAGTTTTCAAAATGAAATAGCGGTAATGAAATGGATGCGCATATCTTACTTTGACCATGAGGCCAGGATGACAACAGAATTGTCGCAAGCGCAGCAGCAGAACCAATATGACGATACCTTGGACACGTTCGCGCGGATCGTACCCTATGGACTTTAGGAACATCTCGTATAATTCCTGGTATTTTGCATCGACTTCCCCCGCCATAAAGCTGGGCGTCCGCTCGTTGGCATAGTAGTTGAGATCGCTGTTGTTCTGCTCGCGCTGACGCAGGAACTGAGCAAATATGGTCAAAGAGATGGCTGAGAGCACCTCATACACGGCCATTTCGGACGGCGAGAGAATGATATCAAAGAGTTTCATTTGGAGCGGTGGCAGCGGTGGCAAATCGCCGGACGCCTGCAGTTGCAGCTTGGTGCGACGCAGCATCAGCGGCTTGATCAGGAAGTTCATGTGTCGATGGCCCTGGATGCCTTCGTTGAGGTATTTATGCCACTTCTGCAGGTCTGTAAAGTTCGGCACCTGCAGGAATTTTAATAGAGCAAAACAATCCAGAGCGCGATTTTGTATGGGCGTACCGGTTAGGATCCAACGGTAATTCGCCTTGATTTCGGTTACGCTTTGGCAACAAGCGGTCTTTGGATTTCGTATCATATGTGCCTCGTCCAGAACCAAACGTTCCCAGACCCTGCTGAACAGCCAGGAGCCGCTGCCAAAGCGCTTATACTCCGAAACAACAGTGCTATATGAGGTGATAACCATACTCATGCTGCGAAACTTGGCCTGGCTTATGGCACGTCTATCGGATCCGTGGTATACGAGCACGCTCAAGGTATTTGGAGCGACCTTGGTGCCAACTTCATCAGCCCATTGCGACATTACACTCATGGGACAGATGATGAGAGTGGCTGCTTTATTGCCTTCTGGCAACAGAAAGTCCTCACTGTAATCGTCATCCTGCTGAGGTGATTTGATTTGGAATTTCCTCTTGGACGTAGTTGGTGCCATTCGATCTTCATCCTCACTGCCGCTGTCATCAAAGATCTTAATCCGTTTCCTGCTCAGTTTATGTTTCTGCTCATAGAGCTGCAATTGCTTATCCCAAGATCTTTTATAGTCATGGCTGGATTCCTCAACGGAATCAACCTTATCCGGTCTGTTCAGTTCTTCATTTGCCAAGATGAGCGCGATTACACTCAAGGTCTTGCCGAGACCCATATCATCGGCCAATATACCGCCCCGAATCGATTGCTTCTCGCGCCACACCATCCATTTGAGGCCCTCCTTTTGGTGATTCAGCAGCTCCACGGAAAGCCTCTTGGGCTGCTCAGCAAACTCCGTTTTGCTGGGAAGTTGGCCATCAGACTCGTAAAGCATCTGCAAGACATCAATTAGTCGAGTTCAACATTAAGATACGCAAATCACATACCTTCAAACCCGATATCAAATTGGATTTATACTGACAAAATTCGGCCACAGAGCCCTCAGCCTTATGGCGATATCGGCTCATGCCTGCATACAGATGGGCCCAGCTGGGCTTTATATCCCCCTCCCCCTCTGGCAACGCCTCCACTCCTCCGTCTGCTTCTGACTTGGTTTTAATCGCGCTTTCCTCCTCAACACGCAGCTGATCGACGAATTCGGACATAACAACGAGGCGCTCGTTCAACTTGGCCACTTTCGCCCTCTCCTCCTGCAACTCCGCCTCTCCGATCTTCTGTTCCTCAAGCGTCTTCAAGCGCTTCTCCGCATCGAGCACCTGCTGAACGAGATCGTGGAAATTGGCCATTTCCCTCGCGTAGTTATCGGCACTGACATGAATGGCGTATTCGTCGGTGGCGTAGTCGGTGAGGAAACAGTCGCCTGGCTCCTCCTCCTTCAGCTCTGCTGCGCAATAATCCATCGCATTGAAGGATATCTCGGCGGGATGGTCCTCTGGGTAGGGTCGGCACCGTATTGATTGTTCGGCGTTCGATTGCAGCCCATCTTGGCATACTTCCTCAACCGATATATCGATATCTACATGGTTTAAACGGTTAATAAAAGTTGGCGTTCAAATATTAGACTACTTACCTTCGATTGTGTTCATCTCTGAGCACGATATTGATGTGCATTTATCAATGCTGAGCAGCGTTTAATTGCAAACTGCAACAGATTTACGGCAGTTTGAATGGTTGCCACTTTGAAAACTGCGCACCAGCTAATTTCGCAACATGTCTATCGGAGTGACCAGTCTGCAAAAGTAGGTTTTGCTCTTAAAGCAATCGATATGCAAGTTATCGATAGTGCAGTGCCATTGTACGGACGATTACTTATCGAAACTAAGCAGCCGTCAAGATATTCACATATAGCGGACATTTTGAGTATGTTTACAGTAATTTGGTTTTTAACAGCAACAGAAAACTGCTGCGGCAAGCATAATATAATAATAATTTAAAAAAATGTCTAGTGATAGTGATGAAAATAGCGACGAGTCGCACTTGGCGGCTGCAATCCGCTCCAGAGGTAAACAATGTGAATGTGAATATTGTGATGTTGCAAAAATTGTAATTTTAAATTTTCCAAGGGCGCAGGCTAGGCCGGAATGCCATTGTTTCCTCCGAAGAAGAGGATGAACTGGATGAAGGCAATCTCTCACCTCGCACGCGGATGAGCATAACAGGTGTTCGACCGGCTGACCTGAGCGAAAATGATTCCAGTGATGTCGATGAGGACGAAATTGAGACTGAAACTACCAGTCGGAACATTCCACGCTACACCACACAATTCGCCCGTAGCATTGAGCATACATTGCACTCCACATTCCGTGACGAATCGGACACATCGCCAGGATCCGATATAACCGAGGGCAACAATCAAAGAGAGAACGGACTCAGAACAGTCTTGGGACGGTCATCAGATCGCAGAGGTTCCAATACCTACTCGGGAAGTACTGGCGCCGTTTCCAAAGTGTCGCGTCAGCAAAATGTGCAGCTGCAACAAGTGTCGCAGGAATTGTACGATAAGGAATTTCGGAAGCTGATGGAATTGCGCAAACAGCTGACGGAGGCAGTAAAATCATATGACATGGTTTCCCACAATTTTCCCGAGAAGGGCATTCAAATTAGAGGGCGCATCGAGACACTTCAACTGGATATTGATATCAAAACCAAATACTTGGAGGGGCTGCAGATTAAGAAGACACAGCCACGAAAATCACGAAAAGAGGAGGACGAGCCCAATTGGGATCAGCTGTCGGAAGGCATAAACCATATACAGCCCTCTCACGTAGGAGCCAAGCGCCTCGCCACATTCAATGCACAGAAGGCCCTGACCATCGATTTGCTCAAGGTATGTCTAGACCTGCTCTTTACTTAATTTGTTTTTCCTTTTGCTTACGTGATGAAATTGTCTAGAACGGATATCTGAGACGCTTGCCGGATTGAACGGCGCCTGGGCACGAGTTACTGTGCGGGCGCTGGTCATGAGCTTGCGCTGATTAAAAGCTACACAATTGACCAACTGACGCAGCATAACAATCCGCTTATCCGTATGAATAGTGAAATGTACAGATTAATCCAGTTTATATCTTGTTCTGGCAGCAATTGCATGGGTCACTGAAGAGCTGTCCGAAGGAGAATGTTCTGCACAAGGATCCGGCCGGCTTAACTGTCAAATTAATGGACCATCAGAGGCATGCATTGGCTTGGTTGTCGTGGCGTGAAAAGCAACATCCTCCTGGAGGCATTTTGGCCGACGACATGGGGCTCGGTAAGACGCTTACCATGATATGCCTTGTGCTGGAGGACAAGGGCTCTAAATCCGCTGGCAGTCGTAAAGGTGGCAAGGACGGTGCGTTTTTAGCAGTATTTTGACATGATCTATATTATATTATATTATTTATCCGAACAGCCAGCATAGGCGGAACTCTCGTTGTTTGTCCGGCTAGCCTGCTCCGCCAGTGGGAAGGTGAGGTCCGCTCGAAGCTATCGACATCTCCGCTCTCGGTCTGCGTGCATCATGGTACCAATCGGGATTGCCAAAGCAAACAGTTGGCCAAATACGACATTGTGGTAACCACATACAATATCGTCTCTCGGGACGCTCCAAGCAAAGGCCCACTTTACGGTGTCAAATGGCAACGCATTATTTTGGATGAGGCTCATGTGGTGCGCAATCCTTCATCATTGACTTCGATCTCAGTCTGTAGTTTGCAGTCCAAATACCGTTGGGCGCTAACTGGTACACCGATACAAAATAAGGAATTGGATGTGTATGCCCTAGTAAAGTTTTTGCGCTGTGAGCCCTTTGGTGATATGGATGCGTGGAAGACTTGGATCGTCAACAAGAGTCAGGGTGGTCAGGAACGTTTGAATTTGTTAATAAAATCCTTAATGCTGCGACGGACGAAGAACCAACTGCAATTGAATGGTAAATTAAATTCGCTGCCCGCAAAAGACATTCGTATCGTGGAAGTGAAGTTGGAAACCGATGAAATGAACGTGTATCAAACAATTTTGGCTTATTCTCGGTCATTGTTTGCCCAGTATCTGTTGCAACGTTCCGAAAAAGATGTCAATTTTAATTATGTTCAAGATACCAGCAAACCCACCGATAACAAAAACAAAAATCCCAACAATGCTGCTTACAAAATGCACGAGCAATTCGCTCGTATGGCTGGCCAAACCAAGGAGGTGAAATCCTACGAAATATTGGTTTTATTGTTGCGTCTACGACAAATATGCTGTCACCCGGGATTAATCGATTCAGTAAGTTCAATAGTAGTGCCATTCAATTATAGTTTCATTGATTAATTGCAATCATTTACAGATGTTAAAGGATGGAGAAACGGGCGATATAGATAATGCTACCAGAGGGTCAGAAATTGATTTACTAGCTCAGTTCAACAAGTTGAGCATTGATGGCAAAGGCAAAGGCTCGTCCCACTCGTCCCGGGTGTCCAAAATTTCAAAGGACATTTTGAAACGACGTAATCCCGTATTTGATCTAAAACGCGCTTCATCTAAACTGTTAAAAGTCATGGAAATAACGTGCAACGTGCTTAAATCCAAGGACAAGGTGATCATTGTGTCCCAATGGACAACAGTACTTAATATTTTGGAAAGCCAAATGAGAAAGGAGAAGCTGGTGACATTGTCCCTTAACGGAAGCGTTCCTGTTAAGATGCGCCAGACTATTGTAAATGAATTCAACGATCCTCAAAGTCCCAAGAGAATTCTATTGCTGTCCCTAACTGCTGGCGGTGTTGGGCTCAATTTAATTGGGGCAAATCACATGATATTAATGGATCTACATTGGAATCCACAACTCGAGGCTCAGGCTCAGGATCGTATTTACCGCGTGGGCCAACTCAAAAATGTGATTATTTATAAAATAGTGTGCTTAGAAACAATAGAAGAGCGCGTTAGGGCGTTGCAGGATCGTAAACTCGAATTGGCAGATAGCGTTTTGATGGGCAAAATTAGCTCTAAGCTCACGATCGATGAACTGAAAGATCTATTTGCCGAGTAGTTCCTATTAAAATAAATAAATATTAAAATACAAATACAAAATGGCAAAAACAGGGTTACTAACTTTATGAGAATGTATGTAACAGGCAGAAAGAGGCGTGCCAGACCCCATTAAGTATATATATTATTGACCAGATGGGTCGATCTGCTGGCAATAAGAAATCGAAGGGTTGATATATTGTATATTTTTATTGCACCCGTGCAAATGTGTCGTCGTATTAAGGAATTTAATGTCTTTTACTGTGACTATTCAGGACGGCGTATTAAGTTTTGTAGCTTGGCTTCATTGTCTTTTATGAATTGGGCTTTAAATTTCTTAACATTCTTGTTTATGTTGTTCGACAGAACAGTTTTAAACAGTTTGAGAAATTGATCCAACTAGAAGACAAGCAATATATGGTCAATCTGTAGTTGCACCCCAAAAATTCTCGCACTTACAACCATATCCTTCTCAGCACGGCCCAATTTGGCAAATTCACATTGTGGTGCATGCTTCAAATGTTCCTTCCACGGATCGTCGTCAGACTCCCAGCCGTCCAATGTTTTGCCACATAGGAAACAAGTGGCTGTATCGCTCTCGCGTTTATTGCCAGTCCAGTAGAACCCCGCCTCAGCCATCTGAATTGAGAAAGAGGTAAATTGAGTGCTTAGTAAACAATATATAAATATTGCTTGCCTTGGCAATGCTGCATTTCGACTCTTGTGTAAAGGGCCAGTCTTTAAATGTTTCCAATCGGTGTTTTTCGAGCAAGTTAAACTCTCGAAACGCCTCTAGTTTTGAATCAAAAGATGCGTTCGGCAAGTCCATTCGTAATTTCCACCTAATTTTCGTATTATTTGCTATTTTTTGCCACTTTATTCTGTCTTCGCAATAAAACTCGGCTTGATTCGAGCGCGTTGCACTTATTTTTCGGCAGCCCTGCGACTTTAGGTATCGAATATCGATTGCCAAGCTGCGATAGCATTAACGATTGCTCGATTTCAAATAATAGCTGTAGATATTTAGATTAAAAATTCATTGAAATTCACGGTCAAAATACTAAATGCCTACTGATTTTAATTATTTATTTGCAAATGCTCATTGACTACTTAGCGCGATAAGGAATTGATGTGTAAGACCCACTTTAGAAACAATTAAATTATTCAAATCTATTATAAATGGAAATAAAATATAATTGCAGAATACGAATTTTGTTGTATAGTGCAATTTGGCAGAACCTACGACACAACAGCTATTCGTTCTCTTTCTCTCTCTATCTCTATTTCTACAATATCACCAGCTCTCTGTTTCTATTGGTATCTCTCAATAACTGACTGGAATTTTGTTTAGATAAGCGTACGATTTTCCGATACTGAGTAGATTATGTTATTAATAAATAAGTGCAAGCCGATTCACAGATATCAACTAAACTTGTACTCAAACATGAAACTCAGCGAAACTTTATGAAATCGTGAAACGCCGTATAAAATACGTCGCAAACAATAAAGAGCAGTCAGAAAAGTTTTGGGCTTGGTCGCGCTAACTTCGAACTGAAATTTCGCAATGTTCTCGCTAATACTGTTGGGGCTATCGCTATTGGCGGTGGGCTGGTATTATCTGAAGCACCATTATTCGTACTGGGAGCGCATGGGTTTTCCGTATGACAAGGACGCCAGCATACCGTTTGGCTGTCTGGCCAGCGTTTGGAGAATGGAGAAGGCCATGGGCATGGCGGTTCATGACGTTTATCTGAGAAGTAAGGATCGCTTCCTGGGCACCTACCTGCTCTTTCGACCTGCTGTGCTGGTGCGTGATGCGGAGCTGGCACGTCGTATATTGGCGCAGGATTTCGCCAGTTTCCATGATCGCGGCGTGTATGTGGATGAGGAGAAGAATCCGCTGTCCGCATCAATCTTTGCGCTGCCCGGCCAGAGCTGGCGCTCCATGCGGCAGAAGCTCTCTCCCTGCTTCACATCCGGCAAGCTAAAGGCCATGTACAGCACCTCAGAGGACATAGGCAACAAAATGGTGGGGCATCTGCAGCAGGAGCTACCGGCACAGGGTGTGCAGGAGGTTAATCTAAAGGCCGTCATGCAGACCTATGCCGTTGACATTATTGCCTCAACCATCTTTGGACTCGACATCAATAGCTTCGAGCAGCCGGAGAACAAATTCAAGACACTGGTGACCATTGTACGCAGGGACACCCGCTTCACAGCGCTCTTTGGCATGATGATCTTCCTGGTGCCATCGTAAGATGCCGCATGCAAAAAATAATACCAATTTCTAACTGTCCATTCTTTTTTGCAGCGTTGCCAAATTATTGTTTACTATCGGCTTTCAAAATCCCGTAGGCAAGGCAATGCTGGCCATTGTCAAGGAGACCATGGAGCAGCGTGAGAAACATGGTGTTGTGCGCAAAGACATGATGCAGTTGTTCATGCAGCTGAGGAACCAGGGCAGCGTCAGCGAGGACGATCATAAGATCTGGACCTTGGAGAAAACCGAAGATGGTAGAAGGCAGAAATATTCTGTTTGAGATAATATTACCAACTCTCTTATTCACAGGAAAGCTAAAGAGCATGTCGCTGGAGGCCATCACAGCCCAGGCCTTCATCTTCTATATCGCCGGGCAGGAGACAACGGGCTCCACTGCCGCCCTGACAATCTTCGAACTGGCGCAGCACCCGGAACATCTCAGGCGTCTGCAAAAGGAAGTGGATGACACGCTTAAGGAAAACAATGGCAACATAACCTACGATGTGCTCAACAAGATGGAATTCCTGGAGCTCTGTGTGCAGGAAACCCTACGCAAACATCCAGGGCTGCCTCTGCTCAACAGGGAGTGCACCCAGGACTTTGCCATACCCGATTCCAATCATGTCATCAAGAAGGGCACGCCCGTCGTCATCTCCCTCTACGGCATACACAGAGACCCCGAGTACTTCCCTGATCCCGATAAATACGATCCAAACCGCTTCGCTGAGCAGACTAAGAACTATAATCCCATTGCCTACATGCCCTTTGGCGAGGGACCCAGAATCTGCATTGCTCAGCGCATGGGCAGAATCAACTCCAAGCTGGCCGTTGTCAAGCTTCTGCAGCACTTCAACATCGAGGAGATGAGCAAGCAGGAGGTGAAGTACCAGCCTAGTGGCATTGCCCTGATACCCAAGGACGGCATCAAAGTGCGCCTCTCTAAGAGAGCCTCCCAGACCCACTAAATGCCGACGAAGTGATGAAATGAGTGAAATTCGTTAAAATGTACATGAATTTGATTACGATTCAATCCATTATGATAGCGCGACTAGTAGATAGGAGATAATTGATAGTACTTAAGCCATCTTATCAACAAATTCATAACTTTGTATGTCTGTATCGCGAGTTGTGTAATTTTTTGCGATTAATGTTTGAATAGAATCATAAGTTAAATAAATTTGTGAAATTATTCTACACGTATACATATGTACTATATTGCATTATATCTGTGTGTAAAGGGTGCCTTATACAGACTTTTACTTGTTTTTATTTTTAGTATATTTCAAATATTTACTCTATTTTATATGTATCAGAATTATGTATTTAAATTATAACGATATTCAAGCATTTCTCGAGCACAAGTATTGAAATTATTTAGTTTCAATTATATTAAATTGCTAAAATTATATTAAATTGTTGCGAAAGTCAGGGTTACGCCTTTATTTTCAAACCTGTAACTTTGAACTTTGAATCTCTGGTTGTAGCTTTAGCAATTTTAATACTTCTAGTAATACTTTTCTGGGTATTCTATCAGTGTATATAATTTTTACAAACCAAAATGAATTTATCATTTTACACATGCTTACGAAGCATAATACGCAAATCAAATTTTTCTTAGTTGTTTAACAAAAATGTAAACAAAGCGCTCTTAATTCTATTCTCTTTCACTATTCTATTCTTACTCTCTTAGTGTGTCTCTCTTTTACTCTTACCGAGTACAAGCCAATATTTTTCTTCTTTCCCCACAGTGCAACACAGTGGCATAGTTAACGTGTTGGTAGAGACAAAGGGGCGTATGAAAACGCATGTATGTATATTTAATAAAAAATTAAAAGTTAGTCGCAATTAAAGGAGAATTCAATATTTGACATCTATAAGAAATTTTTAAAACTCTGGAGTAACTGCAATAAAATATTAAAATTTAATATTAAAATGAAATATATATTATACGACCTTAAGTACAAATTTATGTTCAAATAGCGTATGTAATGTTAGCGTATTTATGTTATATAAAGTATTTATATGTTATGATCGTATAACAAATGAGTGAAACTTTCCAAGAATTGATGAAAAACAGAATTACCATGACTATCGTTTTATCGCGTTATCGATGCATTGATAAGATACGTCAACTGACTAATCGACACCAGGACCTACCACAATCCCTAACTATTTATAGATACTCAACTGAAAATAAGTAACATCTGTTTTCAGCGCGTTCAGAGTTTAAATATTCGATATATGTTACCAATATATAGATTAGGCCCTTCTCAGGCGCACAACTGAATACTCGCACATGAAAGAGCGGCCGGGCATTATGAAATTATACGGAGACGTATTTTTAACTATATATAAAAAGAGGCGTCGGTGAGTGGTCGGCAGTCAGACTGGTTTTGTTTTGACCGCGTTCGTTTCGTTGAAAGAATAGAAAATGCTCTCTCTGCTAATACTCGGCGTCTCGCTGCTGACGTTGGGCTGGTTGTATGTGAGGCATCATTATTCGTACTGGGAGCGGAGAGGCTTCCCTACTGATAAGCAGGCTAGCATACCTTTTGGTTGTCTGGGCAGCGTCTGCAATATGGAGAAGTCCACGGGCATGGCCATACACGACGTCTATGTGGGAAGCAAGGAGCGCTTTCTGGGCACCTATCTGTTCCATCGGCCAGCTGTACTCATACGTGAAGCGGCGTTGGCTCGTCGTGTGTTGGCTCAGGACTTTTCCAGCTTTCACGATCGCGGCATTTATGTGGATGAAGAGAGGAACCCGCTCTCCGCATCGATCTTTGCGCTGCCCGGCCAGAACTGGCGGAACATGCGGCAAAAGCTCTCGCCCTGCTTCACCTCTGGCAAGCTGAGGGCCATGTTTAGCACCTCGGAGGATGTTGCCAATAAAATGGTGGCCTACTTGCAGAAGGTGCTGCCGGAGCAAGGTGAGAGGGAGGTGGATCTGAAGGCCGTCACGCAGACCTTTGCTGTTGATATAATTGGCTCTACCATCTTTGGTTTGGAACTAAACAGTTTTGAGCATCCGGAGAATAAGTTTAGACAAATTTTCACGCTATTACGGAGTGATACGCACTTTACGAATCTTTTTGTTTTTGATACCCACGTAAGCTCGCCATATACATAAATCACGCTACACTATACTAAAGTTATTATCGGTTCACAGTGTTATCAAGTGGATATTCCGCTTTGGGCCGAATCCAGTTGCTCAAACCATGCTGGCCATTGTCAAGGAGACCATTGAGCATCGGGAGAAGTACGGAATTGTGAGAAAGGACATGCTGCAGTTGCTCATGCAGCTGAGGAACAAGGGCAGCATCGACGAGGACGACAATCATAGTTGGACTTTTGAGAAGAGCGAAGATGGTGTGTATTTTATCGCTGTATTTATGAATAACTCTTAGATCAATCTCTCAATCGGCAGGTCATCTAAAGAGCATGTCACTGGAGGCCATCACTGCCCAGGCTTTCATCTTCTATGCTGCCGGACAGGAAACGACAGGCTCCGCAGCTGCCTTCACCATCTACGAACTGGCACTGCAGCCAAAGCTGCTGGAACGCCTCCAAACTGAGATAGATAATGCACTCAGCCACAATGCTGGACAGATTACATACGATGTTCTCAGCAAAATGGAACTCCTGGAGATGTGTGTGCAGGAAACTTTGCGTAAATACCCTGGCCTGCCCACACTAAACCGAGAATGCACCCAGGACTTTACCATACCCGATACCAATCACGTCATTAAGCAGGGCACCCCCGTTGTCATCTCGCTCTACGGCATACACAGAGACCCCGAGTACTTCCCTGATCCGGAAAGGTACAATCCGTATCGCTTTGTTGAGCAGACCGAGAACTATAATCCCATTGCCTACATGCCCTTTGGAGATGGACCCAGAATATGCATAGCCCAGCGTATGGGTCGCATGAATACCAAGTTAGCCATAGTAAAGTTACTGCAGAACTTCGATGTTGAGAGTATTGATAAAAAGGATTTGGAATTTCAAAATTGTGGCATGACGCTGCTCCCCAAGGATGGGGTAAAAGTGCGTATGTCCAAAAGAATACCTAAATTCAACTGATCTATTCAGTTACCTAATAATTGGCAAAATATAATTTGCAATTTTCATGGAACATTTCAAATTTTTTGGTTTTCGTTAGAACTGTTAAGATCAGTACAATTCTAAGCTTATTTTTGAAAATAGTCATTATTATTGTTCAAGTTAAAGTTTAAGATCAATTTAAGTAGTTCAAACTTAGTTTAATTCCCTTTGTAGTCAATTTGTTGCCAGATGTTTAAGTGAAGTCACAGAAATTTATTTTAGCTAGCTTTTTTGCTAGTTATTCCGTTTGAATAGAGTCAACACTTTATTTGTGAAAATTGAACTTGCATGATAAATACGTATTTACAGAAACAGAGGTAAGCATAATATCGTCGTAGAGGCTTTACGGGATGGGGTCTATCGTATTAGTTATTCTCACGTTCGTCCAACTCCTGCTGCTGTTGTTGTTGCTGCTGCAATTGTTCATTTTCGAACATTTTCTGTTTGTTTTTCTGCCGGAAGATCTCTTTGCTGGCCTCCTTGATGGCCTCAAAGATCTTTGCCTGCGACATGATTTGCTTCTGAACATTCTCCACAGCGGGCTCCGCGTTGATGTCGATGAGATCGCTTAATCCCTCCGAGAGATACTCATTGTTATAGGGCTTCTCCTCAATATCGTTGCGCTTAATCAGTGAGAATGGCGGATACGAGGGATATGAAGTGCGTTTGCGACCACAGCCTGATAGGGAAAATAGCAAAGTTAATATTGTCTTATTTTTTACCAAGTTATTACAGTAAAATACCTGTGAATGCATTGCAAAATGGACGTTTCTCATATTTCCATTGTATAACGCCGCTCAGTTTGTGCTTTAAGTTTGGAAATAAATTTAGGAGCAACATGAAAATAATTAAAGAAATGCTAAATTTAATAATAAATGAAATGTTAGTTGTAACATTTAAACTATAAAAAGTTTAATTTGTTCTGCATATACTATACATTTATAGAAAACGAAAAGAGCTTAGTATATTTATTCAATAACACAATTCGTTGTTGTTTTTATTGTACATATTTAAAATTAAAAAATGTTAATATAAATTATCTATTTTAGTTGTTATTCTAGTCAATAAAATGAAATATATTTGAAATTGTAAAAGAGCCAATTTAATACCTTATTTATCTGCACTTTAAATTACACTTTCTACTCACGTTCATTTCATTGTTTTCGGTCTCTTGAGCTGCATTCGCACTAAACATGCATATAAACAATGCAGTTAGACATAGACAAATTTCCAAAATAGTCCTCATGGCTGATAAGCGTTTAATCCTTGGCGAAAATCGGGCGAGTTTGCAGCAAGTTTAGCTGCTTTGTGACACGCCCGTACCGTTTAGCGTTTGGCTGGCAATTGAGGGAAAATCTGGCTTGTGGTCCTTGGTCAACAAGTCGGATACGCAATGTGATACTTGTTCCTTTCAACGGTTGACAGGACCGCACGCTGTGCAGTCGATGTGTTTTGGTTGGCACTTAATTGCCTTTTGTGTTTTTCCCGACCTTACCCAGTTGGGACAAGCTCAAGATTGAAGCCTTGACGTTTGAAGTGTTTAATAATTATAAAAGATATTTACAGATTTAAGATGCAAGTGAAAATTGTGTAATTGTTTCGTGCAGTGTAGCTGCAGCCAATAGACTTGCTACTGAGCGCCAAGAGAGAGCCGAGAGATCAGTCTATTTATAAAGACACGACACGAAAACCCACTCGCAGTCTCGCCGATTTATATATGTTTATAGATATATACGATACGATACGATACGATATAATCAGCTTTTCGCCTGTTTCTAAGTGTGCATTTTCCGAAAGTTTTCCTACAGAGATTTTTCGGCAACGTTCAATTTCGAAACGCTGCTCAGTGCAAACGGAACGTAGACGGCTCCGGCACCGAAATTCCTTAAAGAAATATTACTGAAATTACAACAGATTTCTTAGACAAGAGATAGACGGGCCAATAAATAAACAATTACGGCATTCTCTATATAAACAAAAAAGGAGAATTTCAAAAAGAAAAAGTGCTCAAAAATATTTGTGTGGCACGCTTGGTATTTGAATTTTATTATCGCTGCGAATCGAATCGGTGTCGAGATCTATTGGAATTTCTCTGTGTCATTTCTACCAAAATAGCATGTGAGTAATTAAGAAATATTATCAATCCTATACAAATTATAGATATCAATAAAATTAGGCAACTTTAACTAATGACCAAAGTATTCTGCACATTTTATGGGGCATTTTTAAGATGTGTATAACTATATGAGAGTGTATTACCTGTGTATAACACATTACATTACACTTGCTCATGCCACACCCTGTACTTACTTGGCCAATGGGGTAGCCAAACTTCTTTTTAAGAAATTTATTTGGTTTGCAAACAAATTACAAAATATGACAAAATAAAAATACTATTTGTCACATTAAAATAACATTCCACGAAATATTTTTATTTATCAAATCTAGTTTCAGTCATCATCCTCAACCGTGTTGGGCTAAGCTTCGTTAGCAAGAGTCAACAAAGAGTTATACACACATCTACAGATCCAAATAAAGTATGAGACTCTCCAACACTCTCACATTTTTCTATGCCAAGTAATACAGAAATACAGGGTAACTCTTGAGCTGGCACTCCCGGAAAGCGCCTACTCGCTTTACTTATTTGTGCCGATCTTTTTTTTCACAGTTTTTTGTTTTTCTCGACGTAAAGTAAAATACTAAAAATACGACAGCTATTTTCAGTTTTTCATCAGTTTTTACACTCGCACATTGCGTTTGACAAGTTTCCAGCTTTTCACTTGGATTTGCCTTGTTTATAATTAAAATTGCGAAACGGCGATATTATAAACATTTCATCAGAAGTGTGCTTTAAATTAATTTTATTGAGGTGATTGTTAAAAAATGAAGCAACATCGAAACAGAACACAAAAGAATTATATGAAATTGTTGTTAAATGCAAGCTGATGCAGACTTTGGCTCTTGCAATTTCGAGATCTGTTATGGCGTCGTCTCTTTTATTTATAAATATGAAAATTTATTTTATTTTCATTTGATTTCATTTGTGTTTTCTCATACTATTTTTAGATAAAATATGTCAGAGCCCGCAGCCCAACAACAGCAGTCGCAGAATGGCAAGGAGCGCTCCAAGTCAACTGAGGAGAAAGAGATACCGCGCGAACCGGCGCTGGTTTGCAAAGACATCGATGTGAGTGACACTTGAACACAGGCATTTAGATTTACAGGGTATATGAGAGTCGGTTGCCTTACAGATAAAGACTGAGCTGGAGTGTCTGGTTAAACTGCTCGACGGCAAGATCTACAAAGAGGAGGAAGTGGCCATGGAGGAGCTGCATCAGTATTTGATTGAAGACGATGGCTCCTGGGCACTGGGTGATAATTTCCTGGTATTCGTACAGCGCGTCCTACGCGATACGCAGGCTTTCTCCCCAGACACACGGATACACATGATACGCACACTGGCCTATGCGGCACTCAAGGATGATGTGATCATCATATTGCATCAGGACCGCCGGGATCATACGCTCATGAACTTCGCACAGGACATTGATAAGCACACCCCAGAGGAGCAGCAGGCCTGGGCCATGTTTGTAAGTCATCGACGAGATAAATCCTAAATCCAGAAGGTATAAACTTTTGGTACACTCCACCTTAGACTTGCAATCTGTTTGAGAATGTGGGTCCCTCCGAGTGGCTGCTGTACATTTCCGAATGGGACTACAATGGCCAGACCATATCAAACATCAGAGTAACCACCAAGATGGCCGTGCACTGCATACTCTCCAACTGTCCACAGCTGAAGAATATTGGCTCAATGATACTCTACAATATTGCCATCAAAGAAGTGAAGACCGTGGTAAGTTTAGTGAAAAGTTTCCCCTGTGTTTTTCCTATGGGAATAAAATCCGAGGGAATTAAACATGCCCGTGAATGTGTTTCAAATATAATTTTCAATAATTAAAGATTAAATTCGATTAATGCGTTTAACTTGAATTCGTAGCAAACTTAACTAAACTAATATCTGTCTGCAGGTATTTGATGACGTGGCTGTGGAACTGACCATGGCCGTACTACAGTTCTTCCAGAGCAGCCCCAATGAAGAGCAGATCTTTCGCACGCTGAAGGCCTTGGCACGCTTCCTAGAGGTATATTTGACCCATATTCAAGCAGTTCGACAGCTGTCATTAATAGTTTGTTGTCATTTGTTTAGGTATCGGCGGACGTGGCGATGATTATTCAAATGATTGGACCGCATCCAAAACAATTTGCTGGCAAAAGCGAGCGCGTCGACGACCTGATAAAGATAATCAGTCGCAAGGTGCCTGCCTAGGCAAAGCACACCAATCATAAATCATAAAAATAAATAAATATTTAAGAGCATAAAACTAGGCATACACACGAGTACACACAATGTAGTAGAACTTATTTTTTCATTTTTGTAAAGCATTTGAACGCGACACAATAAACTAAACTCTATACTCGATACTCAATACAATTCCAAGCAGCTTCATATGAAGGCATCGCCACAGCAAAGTTTCAGCAAGGGAAAGGCGTTTCCTCCGCTGGCGCGTAGCTGGAGCCAATGCTTCTGGTTGGACACAAACATCTCCGATGGCAGCTGCGTATCCTGTGCATCCTCTGAAAGAGACAACGTGATGAGATTCGGGTAGACTCTTTTGGAGCCGGCATGCACTCACGTGACTTCTTATCGAACTTGGGCGATTGGGTTATGGATATGATATCCTCCGGCTTGCGGAGCAGTATCTTTCCCACGCCCTTGCACATGCGCAGCACCTCGTGGTTACTGAGCTTCTCCAGCTGCTCCTCATCCAGCAAGCTGCAGTTCAGTATCCACTCCCGCACATCGTCGAAGTCGTTCAACAGACGCAAGGCGCCGTTCACGCTGAAGCGTATGCGCTTCTGGTAGATGAAGTCCAGCCAGGCCTCGCAGATCAGCTTCAGTATGAGCTTGAGTATGACTATATCCTTGGTGGCGCGTATGCTGGGCAGGTAAATCTCATCCAGCACGTAGCCCACGTACAGGCTCTTCTCCTCATCCTCGTACACGCTGCGCTGCCAATGAGCCGCCGCCGGAAAGCAGAGCGTGAAATTGGCCAGGCTGAGCACACGGCAGACGGCTGACAGTATCTGAACACATTCGTCGGTAGTTTTCTATCAAGTTTCAAAGTTGTTTGAGTGCTGGAATAGCTTGAAGAGCATCACGGCTCACCTTGAGCAAATCTATATTGTTGGTGACCTCAGTGATGAGCTTGGTGCGCAGCGCCACGCAGACCAGCATCAAGATGTCGCTCAAGTCGGCAGTGAGCTTGGGCAGTTTAAAGGTGGTGAAGACATGCAGGCAGAGCTTCACATCGTGCTCCAGTATCTGAAAGAAGCGGTCCATCTTCCACTCGCAGCACAGCAGCTTCGCCTGCTCCGTGACCCACAGACGCATCGAGTGAACCGAATGATCTGCAAATGAGCATACCCTTATTTATATGTTTACTTTCAGCCTTACCTCTGAACTCACCCAATCTGTGTAGTATGGGAATCTGCTCGGCAACGGGCAATAAGCTGGAGTTATTATGCGATTCCGTGTTGGCAAAGTACTGATTGCTCAGATTGACCAAGTTGGAGAAGACGCTAACCCATACGGTGCCAGTGGCTGTGCCGTGTTCCTTTTAAAGCAAATCAGCGTTAATAAGGCCAATGTGCCCCACACCAGGCTTCCACAGATTTTCTGTTACCTAATTTAATGACTTACATTCTTGGGAGAATCTCGATACTGTTCCACGAATTGCAGCACCAACCGTTGGGGATTATTCGCTGATATAAGAGTCAGGCGGAAGAGTTGATCCCAGATATTGTTGCACATGAAACCGGTTAGTATTTCGCCAATGCCACGCAATGTGCTGAAGACGGGCTCGGGTATATCTAAGGGGTTAAAAATAAGTTATGAAAGTAGTCCTTTGACGCCCTTGCATAATTTTTGCTAATTTTGCCGATGTACCAAAAATATTTCCAGGCTTACCATTCACGCTCTGATGAAAAAGCCAGCAGCGTATGGAGTCGATGTGAGTGAGATTGTAACAGGACATGGGAGTGTCGATCCACCAGAGCAGTATATGGTCCAAAATAATACCTACGTAGGACCACAACAAGCGTAGGCCACGCGCTATGTACACATTCATATCGATCTCACCCGACTTGCGCGTATCTGGGGTAGAAAAATCGTGAGCTTATATAAACCCAACTTGAAGAGACCTTACCAAATATTGTTGGACATATTTCGGTTGCCTTGGCGATCAGCTGGGCTATAAAGATGCGCTCCTTTTGGAGAAAACTCTCAGTGTGCTTGCAGCGGAGGCTTTGATGATCCAGTGGCTGGGGCAAAGAACTTGTGCCGGCATTGTAATCCTGGGCAGAATCACAATAGTTCTGGTAATCGCCAGCAGCAAAGGATATGTTCAACGTGCGTAATATCTCCAGACTGGAGGAGGCGGACTCGTTGTTGTGCTGCTGATGCTCACGCCAGGCATCCTGCTCGCCCATATTGAAGAGGCCAAAAACCAGATCCAGAGCATTCTGCTCCACGCGTGTCTGTGCCACGTACTGCGGAAGCAAGGGGTGGGCTAAGAGTGCTCTAAACTGGATAGAAGGAACGCTCACCTGCAGCACAAAACCAAAGTCAATGTTGCGCAAGGTCATCAACAGGGCTGGATACATATTGCTGCAGACATTGGCATGCATCTCTTGCTTGCACTTGCCGCTCAGCCGGGGCTCCTTCTCATCCTCCGGCTGAGCATCCACATCCGGCTGCAACTCCTCCGGCTGGCGCTTCTCCTGCTGATCCTGCGCCGCATGCACATTGCGGCATCTGTTGTACAATTGTGTAATGTGCAAAGCCCAGTTGAGCCACATCTCCGACTGCATGGACTTGCGCAGCAGCAGACTTAACTGGAAGAGTAAGAGGACCTTAGAGATCCGAAACTGTACTTGGACTTTTGCTACATACTGTACGCTTCAGCACAAAGGTCAGCTGGCAGAAGCGTCTGTCGTTCAGCTCCATGATCAGGTTGAACTTGCGCATGAGCAGCGCATTGTAGGGACTACGTTTGATCTTCTTGGAGAGCGACTGGAAGTCGGCGTTCTTGGTCTCATCCTTGAGACTCCAGTACAGCTCCACCACATGCTCGCATTCCTCCAGAATTGTGTCCTAGGGTTAAGAGAAATTCAAGTTTGGTGAGCTATGGGAAAAATAAATGTTTCTAAAAATACAAGACAGCTTTCAATATTCATTTTCTCAATTAATAATAGCAGAAAGTCCGACCAATTATATTAAATTATAAGTTCTATTTTGTGATCATTTTTGTCAAGCATTTTTTGGGTTTTTCTTAGACCAATTCAAAATTTACCCAACTTTTAATAGTCGTAAATTCAGATTTATACATTTTTAGGCATCGTTCTCTCAGGTGCAAAGCTTGTTACTGTTTTTGGTTGTAGTTCAATATTAAGAATTATTTCAGACCCACTTTATAGATCCACTAATTCACTCACATGTTCGCTGAAGATGGCCGAGTTGACATCAATCACAATTCGCTTGGTGATGCGTCGCAACTCCAGGCCAAGATTGCCGATTTCCGCGAACGTGTGCATTGGCTGCGATTTGTTGCGGCAGTACCATTTTGGTGTCGTGCTCATTTTCGGCAGACGCGACCCTGCGTCTCACACCTAACCCACTTGCCACACACAATCACAAGCGCAAACGCACACCTCTCCTCCCCTCACAGCACCTGGCCACGCCCTACGCCTTACGCCTTTCTCCTTGCCCAAGCAGCAATCACCTGCCCCGTCAGTAAATCGCTTTTTAATTATTGTGTCTCCCAGGCACGCATTCGCATTCGAACGTTTCCGCTATTGGAGCTGCCTCTCTGGTCCGGGTGCGAGTTATCAAATGCAAATTCTAGCCAATGTTTGATCGATAACAGGACACGAGGACGTCCATCGCCTGGCAACGCACGCACGTGCCAGGCTTCCTTTGATGCCTATTTTAGGGTTAAGGCAAGCGCCAGTCGGTGCATAACATTGTTTGCCCATTTAACAGCATTGACAGACAAATAGACAGTAGTCGGCATACCCCGCAAGTGCTGCCGAGGGGTGTATTAGTGCAACAGTGGTGAACAGTCAGAAGTTGTAAGGTAGAACGTTCCCACAAAAGGTCCACCAGCGCAGAAAATGACGAACCAATACAAAAATACCAATATCATTTGGATATGAGCGTCCTTTAAAACCACATTGTGGAAAGCGTCCATTAATCAAAATACAATCGCAAGTCAAAGCAAGAATTATTAAATGGACCACAATAATATCAGGCAGCAATATCCGCTTAACGACTTTCTAGGATAACTGTTTAGTTTATAGAGTATCTTCCAGTCTCATCACTCAGCTGAGAACTACAGCGCCAGAGCAGACATTGTTATTCGAAAAGTTTCACTTTCAGCAACTTGGGAAAACCCCGGAAATAAAGCGCAGTTTGTTAAAGAGAGTAGTCAAAAGTAATTTAATACAATAATCACGGCAAGTTTATTGATATATGTAAGTGTGTGTGTTTGTGTGTATGGTTATAGATAGGTTTGATTTTAATATATGTATATATATCCATTCTTTTGTTTGTTTTACTTGAATAAACGAGCTGTAAATATTCAACACATTCTAGCGTTATCAAGCGTTCATACGCTTATACTCACAAATCTATACACATCAACATCATCTTTATCAGTATCAGTATCATTATCAGTTGTCGTTTATCATTTAGCTTTATCTCCATCTCCATCTCCATCTTCATCTGCATCATCGTCAACGTCCTCATCTGGTTTTGTTTTTGCTATCACATTGAATTGTTACATTTATAGTAGTAGTTGCTGCATGTTTGCCTGGCTTAATAAAAAATCGTTTAAAACATCTTCTAAATTTCATCTCAAACATATAGTGGGTATACAATTGTATCTGTATCTGTGTATCTATGTGTCTGTAGCAATTAGTTGTGTCTTGTGTGGTTAGTTGTGTTTGCGTTGTATAAAAATAATTAGCACGTATTCTCTGAATTTCTAAACATTCAACGAACTCCCCTAGCTTCTTGCTCAACTCAAACAGAAATATAAAACTAATTGCTCTTGCTGCTACACACTAGTTTTAGTGGCTGTTGCTTAGTTCCTTGTTCTCTCAATCTCTTGCTCTTCAATTCTATCTCTCACTTCTTTTTTAGATTTTCTTCGAGTTTTTGTTTAAGATACTTTTAAAATATAGAAATCATATGTGTATACATATAGTATATAATATATATATTTATCTGCCTACCTCTTCCTCTTTCACGTATTGTAAAATATATGTATAACGTATATATTGTATATATATATAATTTTCCGATTTATATGTAGATTTTTTTGTTGTTTCGTTTTGTTTTGTTTTGTTTTGTAGGGACTTTTGCTACGTCCTATGCCTTAGCCTATCCATACGCTTCGCCTAATCCCGCGTAGTAGTTTTAGTTTTAGTTGTAGTTGTGGTTTTAGTTGTAATTGTAGGTGTAGGTGTAGGTGTGGTTGTAGGTGTGGTTGTAGTTGTGGTAGTAGTTGTATCCTGCAGCTCTTCGAGAGTTGGAATATCGTCTTGTAGTTTGAGCACTTGCAACCTTGGGTTATAGTGCCCGGCTAAGTAATATGTATCATTGTTATCGTATATGGTTTGATATTGCTTCGAATCGACCCCGAACTTATCCACGTAGCTAACAAACTGCAGCACCTCGCACCGATGCGATATCGTCTGCACATCGTTCTCGTCCTCATGCGGCGACTCAAATAGTGCACCCTGTAAAGGAATGGACAAAAGTTATCGTCTGCCTGAAAGCCTGGGGTCGGTCTACTCACCGGATACTTCAGGCTTGGACAGCCTGTGGTCTCCTCCGGATGGTAGAACCACGCCACTCGCACCACCCTGTTGCCAGCGGTGGTCTCCCACATGGACTCGATGCGTCCAATGTACGGACGATCCGGTCTGCCCGTCGATAGAAATACTGCACAGTCCCCGACCTGTAAGAATGAAGATTTCGAATCAGCATCGGTTGCAAATTGTTTAATGTATCTGATTCGGCTATACCGACCGTTATGGTCTCCTTGCCCCTTTTGATTGTTTTGTAGAATTGCTTTCTGGCACGCCCCTTGACGCCCGCCTTGCGATAGGCCGTGCCAAACCAGCCCCATAGCTGCCTCTCCGGCAGAAAGGCGGCAATCTTGCTGCTGCCCTTGGAGTTATTGTGCTCCACCTGCTCCTCGCCCTTGACCTGTGAGGAAGGTGACAGAGATTAGGCGCTGGGTTAGAGTGAAGTTGGATTGCAGCCTTACCTCATCGGATACTTCGGACATCAGATTGGATGTTGTTTCTTCCTCCATATCCAGCTGCTCTGCCTTGACCTTAGGTTCGACTTTTACACGTTGCGCTGCCAGCATAGCAGAAGCCTGTTCCTCTGCCCTTGGTGGTGTAGCTGCAGATGTTGCAGGCAACGCTGGCTGAGTTTCTGGCGTGGCACCGTAGTCCAGAGCAGGATCAGCCTCTTCATTGGCCTTTTGGCGATGATGTTTCTTGTGCTTCTTACGCTTTTTGTGCTTGTGATGCTTGCGATTGCCATCGTCCACTAAGGCGCCAACTCCGCCAGCTGCCGTCAGCTCCGCGCAGTCCGGCTCAAAGCCATTGGACTCCATCGCCTGAGCTGCTCCGTTCTGTGCCTTGTTTAATTTCTTGAGGCTCTTCTTGAGGCGCTTCTTCTCGCTGCGTTGCGTGAAGAGCTCCATGGTGGCTGCCAGCGAAGTGGTGTTATCGCTGCTCAAGCTGAAGCCATGATGCACCGTGTGGCTGCTGTCGTCCCCGCCAGACGCGCCACCAAGCTCCGGATTGCTGCCCGATCCGCCCTCTCCCACGCGTAGGGCGCCTCGCTTCTGCTTGCCTACAGAGTAAAGTGGATTATCGTTGTACTCTGTGTGTGGGGAACGGAACGAACGGAACGCAAACAGGGCCAAACGAAAGAAACAACAAACCAAATGTATAAACAAACGAAACCAATAGAAACAGTGTAACTAAAGCTCGCCGGGATTAGCTCACCTGCTATCGGATAATTGCTGAGCAACAAGCGTATGTTCTTCAGGCGTATTCTGCCGCTGTCCCCATCATCGAACTCCACGCTGACAAAGTCCTGCGGCGTGTTGGGAACCGCCGCTGAAGTAGCTGGCGGCGCTGGCTCCTCGGCGGACTCCGACTCGATGGCACGCCCAGGGTAAAGGCAACGGTACTGCTGGCTCCAATAGGCGCAGAGTCGCGTGCCCACAGGTACGCTCTCCACACTCTTAGGGGCCACCTCCAGTATCTGGAGAGCGAGAATGAGGAGCAGCAATTATACATAGAGCCGGCACAAAGCAATTGCTCGTGTACTCACCGTATCCTTGAGAATATCTTCGCGGGACATGACGTGCGACTTGTTTCCTCGCTCGCCGTCCAGCGTAATGGCATAGACATCGGGTGGACGCAGTGGCTTCATGACACCCGCATAAAAGAGTCCACCCATGTCGGTTAGCACACGCGTCTCATCCCGGTACAGATGATCGCTGGTCAGCTGCAGTTCCGCATCAGCGGAGCTTAGACGTCGCTTGGCCTCGGTGGCCAGCTGTGCCTCGACAGCGCTGGCCTTTAGCTTACGCTCCTTCCGCGCTGCTGATTTGGAGTTGCAACTGCTGCCGGAGGTAAGGGGCGTGGCTGCTACTGCAGCATCCAAAGCACTTGGCTCCAGACGCACAAACGAGGAGGTTGTTGTGGTGCTCGGCGAGCTGCTGGGCTCTGTTTGTGGCAGCGGAGGAGGCGGCGGAAACGAGTGCGTCTTCTCGGGAAAGCGTAGAAAACTCGTGGCCTGCAGATTACCGCTCGAAAACTTTGGGAATTTGTAATCTCGCAGAGGTGACGCCGTGCTGAAAGAAAGATCTAGTTAGCCAAGAGATCGGAATCAGTTGATAGCAAATGGTGTTACCCGAGCACACTGGAGAGCGAGGAGCTGAGCGTCAGCTGGGGCTGATGCAGCGCAGGCTGTGGTAGCGGCAGCAACTGCTGCTGCAGCTGTTGTTGCTGTTGCTGCAGCTGCTGTTTGGAGCACTTCTTCTTTTTCTTGTGCTTAGAAATCTCGTCGAGCTTTCGCTTCTTCTTGCGATACTGTCGCGTTATATCCGCCAGCCGCATGCGCATGCTGTTGTCCATAATGCTGAAGACCTCCTGACCGAAACGCTGCGCATAGACGGGATCCATCGTGTGCAGAGCACTGCGCAGCTCCGACTGCAGCTGCTCATCCTGCAGCTCCGATTCATCCAGCTGCTGCTCCTGCTGCTGCGGCTGTTGCTGCTGTTGTTGCCTGCTGCTGCTGTGACGTCGCTTTTTCTTGCTCTTCTTGCTGCAACGCGAGGACTTGCGGCTGTCGACTGAATTGGACTTGGAATGTTTGTGCTTCTTGCGCTTTACCGGCGTCAGCTGATCCCCCACAGGCTCTCCCACGACGCCACCCGAAGTGCTGGGCAGCTCAATGCCCTGCATGGAGGGAAACGTGGGCGACAGCTGCCGGTAGGCAGCCGGAGAAGTGGCGGGAGTGGGCGAGGGTGTGCGTAAGGTCGACGTGGCAAAAAGACTTCCGCCCTGCACCACTTCCTCCTGTATGCGCTGCTCCGCCAGGGCACACAGCAGCTTCAAGCCGCCCAGCGGCTCTGATTGCGTGCGCTCCAGCATCAGCTGAGGCACCTCCACTGGCATGGGCATCGGCTCTACGGGCATGGACAGCGTCTCAATGTGCTCCACTGGTTCCTGCTTGACGCGCAGCAGCGGTGTGCTGTTGGTGCTGATGTTGGACAGCAGCAGCAGTCCAGTTAGATCCTCAGCCACGGCGGGTACGGCTGGCATTGTGGGTAAATCCTTGGGAGTAGCGGCCAGCTGCTCCTCACTGGCATTTGTCTGTGTATGGCACTCGGTTGCTTGGGTATCGGTTTGGGTTTGGGATTGGACTTGGGATTGCGATTGGGTTTGATGGGATTCACTGGATTTGGTCAGCTGCAGAGGCTCTGGCGCTGTAGACTCCTGTGTGGCTTTCAGTGGGCACGTCGAATTTTCATCCTCGCTGCAGACGGGCGTATCCGTCTGTATGTTCACGTCCTGCATTTGTGGCAACATGGCAATCCCCCCACCCACACGTGGTGGTGGCGTCTGCGGCGTCAGCGGTGCATGCAGCTTAAAGTTCAGCGCCGACTCCTCGGTGGCAGCGTCTCCAGGGCCAACTCCAGTCGTCGCCGCTGCGCCGTGCATGGACAGATTCAACAGCGCTGGCGTGTGCGTGCTTGGCGCGGACTGAAATAGTATTTGCTGAGCGAGCGTGGGCGTGGCCGTCGAGGGCTCCATGCTGGCGGAGGTCGGGGGCGTGGGCAGCCGCATCAGATTCAAGGCCTGCTGCTCGTGCTCGCGCGTTGCCTCCGGTAGCGGCAGGGGCAACGGCAGTGGCAGCGATAGCGGCAGAGGCTGCGTCACTGGGTACTCCTCCAGCTTAAGGGCGCTGGGCGGCAGCAGCAGGGAGGGGGCAAGGGGCAAGGGCTTCGGCGTGCCAGCCGCCGTCTGACTCTGCGCCGCCAAGCTAAGAAATCGCGAGCTTGTGCTGCTGGTGGTGGCACTGAGGCTGCTGCTGCTGCTCGTAATCCCCGGGAGACTCAGGTTGATGCTCGAGTTGGTGGTGGTGCTGCTGCTGGTCTGCTGATTGCTGTGCTGTTGGCAGAGCGTTGCGCTGCCAGAGTTCGCTGTGGCCGCCGCAGCCAGATAGAACTGCAGCGTGGAGGCATATGATGGCGTGGCGCCCAACGTGCTGTGGGCGCCCATCGTGGGAAAGATTAAGTTCGGCGTGGGCGGCTGCAATGCCGCAGCTGCTGGCCCAGCGGCAGCCGCTGCCTGTGGTATGTAGGCGGAGGGCCAAACAAAGGCCGCCGCTGCCGCCGCCTGCTGGAACGGATCTGTGGGCGTTAAGAGGGGAAAATTTGATATGCCTGCTGTGCATAGTCGTTGTTGTTTTTTATTTTTTATTGTTTTTGTTTTTGTATTTTTTATGGATATTGTTGGGGTTGGTTGGATTTGTTGTGGTGGCGGGGAGAAGAAAAGCGGAGTTATAAAAGCATGAATTAGTTTTGTTTTGAAATCAAGTTAACCTAGGATACGATACAAGCATTAGTTTATAAATATATGCAAGAAGCGTGTAAAGCCTGCAGTGAAATGTACTTAAGAGCAGTTAAAAATAGAGCTTATATTTTTGAATTTTCTTTTTAAACATTTTCGAGTTCCCTCGCATTTTCCTTGAACTGAAAATAAATTGATTAACAAATTTTTGCAGCAATTTATTACATTGGTTAGACTACTTAAGAAAGTTTTTAAAACTGCTGCAATATTTAATATTTATGCGAAAACTGGCAAGAATTAATGTCTCGCAAAAAACAATATAATCGGAAATTTCAATTAGTATTGCACAAAAATAGGTAAGAAATTATAATTTCAATGTAATAAGTTGTAAATGAGAACAGAAAAGATTTAGGAATTTGTAAATTTACCTTGTTAGTTGTTATATAATAATACATTATATTGCAAATTCATTTAAGCAAAATTCGAACGATCTACAAAGCTTAAACATATTCTTCACCTTAAGCACACCTTTCACTGTAGTTTGTACACATAGAACGTTTATGCCTGTTTGTGTAAGCAAATGTTCGGCAAACTACTTAAAATGAACGAGTGATTGACAGATTGAGAGATTGACAGATCGATAGTAGTTAGAGAGATAGAGAGGATGACTTACCAAGCGCTGCTGGAGTAGCGGGCAGCAGCACCACCTGGCCCCGACTGGCCTCGCGTGAGTATTGCAAGCCCACCGTGGCGGGCGACATGGAAATCACTGAATCAATGGGCAATGCATCTACGAATCGCAACGAAAAAAACACAAACGAATCAAATCAAACAAATGAATAAATAAACAGTAGAACTAGGAGCTAGGATCATTGGGTTTAGCTAGCTGAATGTGTGGTCAGGGCACATGCACTCGCACTCGCAATCGCAATCGCAATCGGCTCCAACTCACTTGGATATTGCCAGAAGGTGGATGGGGCTCTGTTCACGCCGGCAGCACTCAAGGCCAGATCCTCGGCGGTGGCGGTGCCCGTGGTCATCAGATCCCCGTTGCCCGTGAAATACAGATTGCCGCAGCTGGTGGCACCTGCAAGAGCAAAAAATCCAGTTATTGAAATACTTACAACAAACTTAAAACGCTAACCATCTTGTTATACCGATAAGAACGAAAGTACAAATTGTACAATAACAATTAAACTTGTCATGATTAATCTCTCAATAGTGCTAACAATGAAAATTCTTGAATAATATTTATTTATTTAAAATTAGGAATTTAAATACAAATTAGTAGCATACAAATAAAATAGAAAATGTACAATAATAATGAAACTCTTAATTATTTTTCCAATAGTACTGACAATGCAAATTATGTTCATAATATTAGTTTATTTAAAATTACGATGCGCATATTCTAGTATAATTGTAGATTATTATATCCTATATTCTACCTTCAATAACAGCGTCTTACTTTCGACAACTTTACGCTACGGCGCTCAATTATTTAATAAACTTTTTGTCCTGTGTGGCCACAGCCGCTGCATATCAGTGTAATGCCAGTGTATACATCTGTACATATGGACATATGTATATACTGCATATATGTGTATACTGAAACATTGCAATGTCCTTGAACTATGCATTTGACGACCAGCCCACTCGCTTCATCACATACAATCTATATGTCGACCCAACGACCCAACGACTTTCTCCGACTCCTTCGACACCCATCGAACCACCCTTAAAGCGCATCAGCAGCCGCATCACCAGCGGCAGAGGCAGCAGTATAATTTTACAGAAATTCGATTAAAGCGCACACGATACACTAATTGCATTACATTAAAGGAGCTATTAAGGACCTCAGATTGATGCTTGGCTAGCCGAGGTCTCCTGGTCGCTGTCCCTGCCCCTTTGTCCTGTCTTCTGCCCACCCACCTTTAAATGCAATTAGTAATACATTTCTTCTGCATTTTCCCTTTTTTTCCTTTTTTTTTGACAGCTTAACATCAAGTACTGTGCCGCATATTAAATATAATACAAAATTATAAATAGAATAGAAGCTGCTCGAGGGGCGACTTTGCCATATGGTCACATACCCAAACCACTTAGGCGTCTCGTATTGCCTACGCATTCGTCCTGCCCACAGAGCTGATTCTAGGCAGGACTCAGCAGGAGCATCCCTTAGTGACAGCTAGAGATGGTAGCGAGGCTGCGTGCCAGTACACGGCATTTGGATTAGCAACAAAACACGATGAGCAAACTTCAATCTTCCATGTAATATTACAAATCAAATGAAGATATAATACGCAGGTTCTTAAGTAATCAATCAGCAATCAATTGACTTGAAGAACTTAAAGTGAATTTGGAATTAAAAACCTAATTCAACGGATATTTAGAAATAATAGAATCAATAAAAAATATTTTACAATATATTTTAATTATTTATAATGAATATTTCTTTCAAGTGGTCGTCTATGCGAGCATACACAAATGAGTCCTAATGACTCAACATGCGATTTTCGGTTTTTGATGCAATTAACCAACTTATTTACACAAAAAATTTCATAATCTCATTCAACGTATTTACTGAGATATAAGCCTGTCAAATATATCGTAAGTGCCACATGTGGTGCGAAGAAAGTTCTCCCTAAAATTTGCTTTTGCTGCTTACAATTTTTACGCAGGAAGGGCTCGATATAATACATTTGTCACGCGCTCATCTCTAATTCCGTTGGGACAAACCCTCAATGCAATGATTCTCTTGTGCTGCCAGCATTTGCACTATGTGAAACCTCGACCCTAATCTTGCAGTTTACCCAAGTAAAAGCACCACCCAAAGGAAGCGCAGCAACCACCCACTATCAGCAAAGGTATAAATCATCGAACTCTTACCTATGAGTAATCCGGCTTTGGATCTACGCATTTTACCCTTGAAAAATGAAAAAGCGGAAGACATGACAGCGCCGCAAAATATACTCTATTTAATTCCACTTGAAAAGTTTCAATAATTCTTGTTTGTGCTTTACTTTTTTCTTTCAAGTACTCATCTAAAAAACAGCAATCACTCACAACAGCAAAGTGTTTCCCTTGCTTCGTGATAGGGGAGGGGTAGGGGAGGGGCAGAGACCGGTTTGGCACAAGTCAGGGCTGTCACAACAACCCACAAGCTAAGCCAAGCACTGCATCTTGAGCCGTATCATATGATTCCTGCTCTGTGAACGGGAACAGGGGATGATTGCAGCCCTTCCTGGGACCCAAGTCCCAAACACACCCTCACGACTCTCCAATGGAATTTTTAAATGTTTTTGTTGAAATCCTATTAGCGGCATAGCTGAGCGACGTTCGTCACTGCCTGAAGTCAACGCGGTGCACGGCCAAGCAGCAGGACGTGGGGCAGTCATAATTACGCCCTTAACGAGGTCTCTGGGGACACCGGCGAGTGTCACGGGCAAACGTTCATTAGAGCACACAAATCTCCGCACTCAAATTCAATTAGCTGCTCTGGAGTCAGGCACGAAGGCCTCAATATAGCTGTCAGCCTAACACTTGGGTCCATCCAGCACACAGCTGGCAATTGCCTCAGTTCAAGGGGGGAGGGAATTATGTTTCGGGAAATGGAATAGGTTCCCCTAAGAATGAACTGAGTGAAGCCTGCGGCACAAATGTAGAACTATTCTTAATATATTTAACATCCTATCTTACAAAGTATCTGCGTAAAAATGAATCATGGGATACCAGTATATATTGTTCCAGTTACTATTAGGTATTGTTTCCGATATGATATCTAACCATTTACTGTCCTTATTGTGTTATATTGAAATTGACAGTTTTGTTGGCAATTTCAAAGTACATGAAACAATTGCAATGAGTCAGCCAAGCTATTCGTAAACAATTAAAACTTTCCAAGATAAATTTATTCTACAGATAGCGCACTGTGGACCTTCGTTACTGATGACAATGTGCCTAACAGTTGTACTACAAGTCCTAATCAATCTCAATCTCAATCTTTTATATTTTGCTACGTGGTCTTTTTTTTGGGTATAAGCTCGATGATAGATCGAGATCTCATCCTTCACATCTAGTAAATCTGACTATTCCTACTTTCCCTTTTTCCTTTCTATGATCTCTATTTCCATATCCATCTCCACATCCCTCTACATATTCTGTACACCCGGATCAAGATCTCATGTCGATTTACTCACCCAAGTCCGCAACGCGTATGCCGAAGCAGTTCATGTCCTTGTTGATGGGCTGCTGGAGGGGCAGACTGGCTGCGCTGTTCAGGGCGATGCTGTTGGTTTCCTGGGGCCGCTTTCGTGCCACGGCGATGCCTATGGGCACCGAGTTGCCTGTGCAAGCGGAATGTGCAGATTATGAGATCAAAGGTCAGAGGTCAAAGGTTAGTTAGAGGGGAAGTTTTAACGCACTTGTGCTGGATGTGGACTTGTCCAGTTCAGACACTTTGGGCGACGAGGCTTCTATTTTGACCAGGGTGGTGAGCGTGGAGGCGGACATGGTCTTGGAGGTGGCCGTCACAGAGGAGGAGGTGACGCTGCCCAATCCCAGTGACGTGGAGGCCGTTTGCAGATGATGCTGCTGCTGCTGTTGGTGGTGGTGATGATGGTGGTGCTGTGGGGGCTGCGGCTGCTGTTGGCAATTGGAGCTGATCTCGGACACCTGACAGGGCTCCCGCTTGATCTGCACGAAGGTGTAGGAGGAGGAATTGGTCTGCTGGTGGTGCAGGGGCAGGGGCAAGCTCAGCGGCAGCGGCGCGGCAGCAGCGGCATTCATGTACTGCGCCCCAAACGGTTCCAGCTGCAACGGATGAGCTGCCACGCCCCCCGCCGCTGCACCCGCCGTCGCTGTGGTTGTGGAGGGCATTAGAAACGTCGCCGCCGCGGCGGCAACAGAGGAACTCAAAACATCCGAGTGGCTGTTGTTGTTGTTGCTTGTTGCATTAAATGTGGCCATTGACTGCTGTTGTTGTTGCTGTTGTTGGTGTTGTTGGTGTTGTTGTAGTTGTTGTTGTAATCGGGGGTAACTGGGAGGCGACTCTCTAGGTGGACTCTACGTGGGGCAGTGCCATGGGCCCCTGGAGCACTGCTTGCAACGGCTACGATATATATGTATTTACCACTAGACATCTACAGACACACACAAACACACACGTTACGCACACTCGCGCACACACAGTCTACATTTTTACGTGTTGTTGTTGTTTTTACTGCTGTTGTTGGTGTTGCCGTGCTGCAACGTTTAGCGGCCATTTGCCTGCATATTCGCCAATCGTATTATTTGATGCTATTTTTTATAAATAAATGACATAATCCACGCGCAGCGCGACTAACGTATGCAACTTGCAATATCTTATACACACGCACACGCACACACACACACGTACATAGGTATATGTGTTTGTACAAACTGGACCTGTGCTAGCTTCACTACGTCGGCGGTGGCGCAGGCGGAGGCGGGGGCGGAGGTGTAGGCGACCGATCCCCACTGAACGCGAGCGAACGTTCTGCCGTGTGCTGCGTGTGACGACGCGCTTAATAATTTCGCACTCTGTGGCTACAGCTACAAAATGGCACGCATTAAAGCGCGCGGTTTTCGACGCGGATTAGCAATCCCTGGAAAAAAGTCCACGGGAGACAAAAAAGCAACTTTTCAAGTTTTCACTATGTTTGGCCAGTGACAGTGCTATCGACAGCCAATCGATACATGGGCCGATTTCGCTATCGAGCCCAGTGTCCTCACAATCGATAAGTAGCAGCGGCGATAGTTATCAGTGTGCATGGCGCCAGTTCAAAAGAGTAAAAAACACGCTCTGAAAATCAAAAGTAATGTTTATTGTTTTATTTCAGTTATTTATTGTAAGTTACATAGTGCGCTTATTGTTGTGTCACGTATGGTAATCATAGCTGTATTCATGGCTTAACTAACTTTAAATTATATCTTACGGATTGTCAAACTAAAACTAAGAACGCAGCGACAAGGACCAAGCGACCAAGCCTTGACAAGCTAAGATCTACAGATAAATGCGCCGCAGATCCTTGGGCGTGGTGATGGAGTTGCACTGGGGGCACAGCTTGCGGGCGCCCAGGGTCTGCAGCCAGCACTGCTCGCAGTGCACGTGCCAGCAGGAGACGGAGATGGCGGGGTTCTTGTAGTCGTCGATGCAGATGAGGCACTTGAGCCTGCCCTGCGGCTGCTGCTCGTAGAGGCGCAGGCGCGCCTTGAGGGACTCGATGATCTGCTGCTGCGTCTGGTGGGAGGATCGGCTGGCGCGGGACGTGGAGGGTGTGGGGCTGGCGTCGTTCTCAGCCGTGGGCTCAGTCGCTTCGCCGGAATGATTGGCGCTCTTGGGCGATGAGATCAGACGCCGCACGTAGCTGGTGACCTCCGCCTGGGAGATGCCCGCCCCCTCTTCATCGCCCTCCTCGTTGGCCAGGGGGATCACGTCCGCCTCGCCGTACTGCGTGGGCCCGTAGATGTGCGTGTCGTCCTCGTCCACGTTCACGTCGTCCTCGTCCTCGTTCCCCTGCCCGCCGTTGTACTTGATGGTCTGCCCAAGATTCAGGGCGCCGTAGCCGCCCTGCACCAGCGTGGACACCCGAATGCGCTTCTGCCCCGCCCATTCGTACTCCTCGTACTCCTCGCTGTCCTCCTCGTCATCGCTAGACGGACGCCGCTCCCCGTTGTTCTGCCCGTTGCGCCGGCTGGCGCGTAGACACTGGTTGGCGTGCTCCTGGATCTGGGAGAGCGGGAAGCTCTTGCTGCACACTGGACACACGGACTCGCCCAGCTGGCTGGCAGCAGGAGGCGCCACAGGAGCAGCGGGAGGCGGTGGCGTGTGGCGCTTGCGGGTGCGCTGGCGCTGGCGGGCCTGGCGGTTGCGCTGCACGCGCTGGAATACGCCCCACGACTTGCGCAGCCCCCCAGCCGCAGCTTCGTTTGTTGGTCTGTCAGGGGCGGGGGCAGAGGCAGCGGCGGCGGGGGCAGCGGTGTCTGTGACACGCTGCATGGTGTGCAGGCGCTGCACCTCCACCTGGCAGTGGTCGGCCACGTGACCGCGCTCTATCTTCGCATCGCAGGAGGGGCAGATCAGATCCTCGCCAGCGTTGGAGTTGAGATTTAAGTTGGGCGCACTGGGAACGGTGTCCGTGGCCATTGGGGGCGTGGCAGCCGTCGATAACTGTCGGCAACCGGGCACTGGGAGCGTGTGGCGCTGTAGCTGCTGTCTGTGCTGCTTATTTGGCTTGGATTTCGCTGAAAATCTTGGATTTAAAGCGGGGTTTTTCGGCCCTGCTAACTAAAAATAAGAAAAACAACAAACGCGACGCCGAGCTAGCGGTGGGCGAGCTGGCAGACTAATCGATAGAAATGCGCACACATCGATATGTGCAATGTCGATATGCGTATGCAAACATGCCAAGCGTTTGGTTCTCAGCTAAATTGTTGTAATATTTGCCGTTATATTTGTGAGAAACTTTTTTATTTGTGCTAAATGCATTCAAAAATGCAATTCTTACAATCGATTTAATATTCGATTGGCGTATCGCCTTGTTCGGCGCTGCCACCCCGCAGTTTTCAGTAATGTGCTAAAAAACACCCTAGCCCAAACACTAATATTTGGTCATTGTGAACCCCTCTGCAAATAATTATTTTTATTATTTTGTTTATTTTCAACGTAAGCAGCACGCGAAAGGTTCATTGAAAATGTGAATAGGCAGAGCAAACGCTACACACAAAGCAATAGCGTAAGTGTCGGTCGAGTGTCGAAAGAGGCATCAAGAAAAACAACAACAACAACAGCGACAACGCCATTTTCACAGCAGACGAAAGTGAAAAGCTGTGAAAACAGAATAGAGAAAAACTCCGAGCAGCGCATTATTTTCCCACATCTCGCATCTGTGTCCGAATTTAAGGTTTCCCTGGCCGAGCAGACTGTGCGGTTACGTGTGTGCGTGCGTGTGTGTGTGTGTGTAGCATTCGAATAACAATAGCAAAATGTCGGAAATGTTTAAAGCACAACAGCAACAACAACTTCAGCAGCAGCAACAACAACAGCAAGCTGGCATTGGCATATACAACAACAGCAGAGTAAATGTGATTCCCAGCTACACCTTGAGCGGAATGAGCTCCTTCGACGCCGAGTCGTTGCCAGACTACTCAGAGTTCGATTCCGAATCGGTAACTTTGGACTATTACAAGGAGAGGTACAACAACATCCACAACTACAACTACAACAACAACAACTCGAAAGTTATCGCATTTTGTTTTGGTTCCGTTTCACACGAAGTACTTGTTGTTATCGTTTATTTTGTGCCCTACTTTTGTTTTTCTTCTTTTTGCTTCTACACTAAAAAAAAACTGCTTTTCCACTGCGCTTTGTTGCCACACGTCAAACGCTGATCCTGTTGCCATGCCCCATGCACATGCTCATAACCCCTCCCCCCCCCTCCTGTCTTGTTAAATACAGTGGACGCACGCTGTAAATCACGAAACAAATTGAACTTAATAAAATTAATTGATTGAATCGAAATGAAATGCGTGTTAGGTAATAATTCAACCACATTAGAATCACGGTACTATATGCAAATATCTTTTGTATATCTCTTATTGTTCGACTATAAATAGAGCAGACATGTGTATATGTATGTATGTATATATCTTGCTGCTGTCTGGCCCCCGTCTGTGCCGCAGATTCTCAAAATTGGCAAAATTCCGCCTTGCCCGCCGCCCGCCCCCCTGCATTCCACAAATGCTAAATCTCACTCTGTAGATGGAGAGAGGGGGAAGCATACACATACATATGCACATTAAGCGTTTGAGTGTGTGTGTGTGTGTGTGTGTGTGTGTGTGTGTGTGTGTGTGAGTGTGTGTTGTGTACCTTCTTGACATTTCCTTATGCATAATTAATGCGTATGTATGTACGTATGTATGTCTGTCTGTTGCTTTATTTGTAGTCATATCTGCATTGGTCTTGTGTGCAGTTTCAACGCCCACACATCAACACGCCCCCTTTATCCCCTTTCGGGATAATTATAATGGTTTCCCCTCATACAATGCAACTTGCTTCTCTCCTCTCCTCATGTCAGACACACTCAAGCCGAGATACCTGAAACGCACCATAAATTATTTATATATTTATGCTTGAATACGATCTCCGCGACATGAGATTATTTTGTTTATTCCACAATCTACGCATAACTTGCGTCGATGCAATAGTATCAACAATCAGCATCAAGCTGTTATCAGATCTTTTTTAGCTCCCCTTCGTTTCCTTTGTATTAAAAGAGCGTTCCAAATAAAAAACTGTTCAAGCGTTGCAAATAGCGTGAAGCTTCGCTGCATTTCTGTTCTGTGGTCACAGTTAATTTAACTGTAAAATAGACACTACACAGTTCCATTACCGCAATTGGCGCCAAAAAGGAATTAATCAGAATCCTCCTCACTTGAAAATGTACGTCTGCATCGCACAAAGGCAGCGTATGCACTGATTAGGATGATGATAGGAGAGTTGCCCCTCCCGCTTCTCATTGACCCTCCAAAAGTGAGCAAATTAGAGCGGGGAAATAAGAGAGCGCTTAAGCTAAATATAATTATGACTGCTATGCTTATCAGTGCATTGGCTGCTGTCGTACAGAGCAGACGCAGAGCAGAGATAAGAAATTGTATGTTTAATTAAATTTGGTTAATATAAGAGTTAAATTGTTGATACAATTTACGGAACATACTTACGAAATACAATTATGTCAATGGGTAAACCTACGCTTGTGATCACGTTCTTGCATGTTGGTTTGCTCAGCTGAGCTATTGTTTTTGCTATTGTTATTGTTTTGCTAGTGTTACGCATACGCACACGTATACATTCAGATCTTATGTCTACAACTAGCTAGAATTAATAATAATCGAATGTTGAATATTTCTTTGTTTCTTCTCCCGCACTAATCAATAAAATACAGATGTTGAAAAGATTGCCGCCAGCAATTTCGAATTGATATCAGCTAAAATAGAAATTAAACTATCGCCAGCCACGCAGCGCTTCAAGCATCGATAAAGCAATAATTATAGCATTGTATTTGAATTATTAAGCATTGTTATTCCAAGCCAGAGTTACAGTTGCTCCCATACGAACTCCACTTATATATAAACCAAACTAACCAAAAACAAAACAAAAGCATTTGAAAACGCATTCCAATTTAGTATTTGTGCAGGCAGCGCTTTTGCCTGTTTAGTTCATAAGGTAAGTTCACAGCGCAGTTTAATTAAATTTCGAGTCAGATACTATTTAATATTCCCCATTTAATTGTTGCCCCAGCGTGTTACGTCCTGACGCGGACAAAATGGCTCCAACAACGACAATTGAAACCATAACAATCACAAGGCCGCTCAAGGTGAGAAACAAAAACTATTTATTTACCTAAATTTAGTTGTTTGTTTATTTAATGCATAGATTAAGACAATTCGATAAAGAAAAGATTAAAATTAGTCATAAAATTAAATGATTTTGGTTTTTGTATTTCTTTAGTCGGCAGAGAAATACAATTAAATTGTGTTTAAAGTATCAGATAATCGGGGAATATACATTAGGTTAATCAACTGTTTTTGTGCTCTCCCATCCCCCATCCCAGGTGATTGCATTTATCTGTGGCGTCATCGTGGTGATCCTTATGATTATGGCCCTGGCCTCCACAGACTGGCTGATGGCTGCGGGGTGGCGGCAGGGCCTCTTCGTGCACTGCATCGAGGAGGATTCGATGCCGCCGCTGCCATTCAACATACAAGATCCTCCGGGCTGCTACTGGACCCGAGATATTGGTAAGCAGGCAGAGGGCGATTCAGTCAAAATTATGCACAAAATATATTCACGTTTACTTTGGTTCTACAGGGTATATCAAGGCCACAGCAGCGCTCTGCATTATCACATTGATAACAGACGTCATCGCCACAGTTCTCACCGGGCTGGGCCTGAAGACGCAGAACCACAACCTTAAATACAAGTTCTACCGAATAGCGGTGCTCGTAATGCTAGTGTCATGTGAGATCCCAACCATTCTGCACAAAGCGTAACCATATTGATTATGTTTCTTCCTTCCTTTCAGTGCTGGCCGTGTTGTCCGCTCTGATTGTCTATCCAGTGTGCTTTGCAGGCGAACTGACAATGGGTAAGTTGCCGAGATTGTAATGAATATGAATAAGATTTGAACCGTATTCGTTTGCAGCCAATCGACGGGTGTGGGAATTCGGCTGGGCCTATGGCGTGGGCTGGGGCGCAGCGATTTTCCTATTCGGGGCCGTTGTGCTGCTGCTGTGCGATAAGGAATCGGAGGAGATCTACTATAAGGAGAGGAAAATTGTACATGAAAACCAACTGCGCGCCTAGGCAAGGCCGCACGACCTGCCTGACGTCGTTCTTTAGACATAAGCATCTAGCAAACCAATACACTCACACACACACAGACACACACATGACACCTATACACACACAGACGTATATAAATTTTCGATTAGAATCAACAAAATCAAGACGAACAGCAAAACGCAGTCAAATCTTTTAGAATCAAATTATATCCGCGACGACTTTCCCTTAAGAATTATCACATACATATATATACATATTTGTATATATATTGCAGGGTATTAGTTGAAATGACCTTTTAGTTGTTCCTTTCTCTTCCAATTAGTTTCCTCAACTTGTTTCGAAAGGTAATCAAACATCAGACACTCACCACATTCACACACATTATTACAAGTAATCGCATATATACTTGAACAAATCGTGTCCAACCGACCTAACCTACCTATTAACAACATATATACATATATATAATCATAAATCGTGTCAGAAAAGTTTAGAAAAAGAGTTAAAATTGTAGCCCTTGCTTAGTCGGAAACTAAAAGTAACGTAAACCAAATTGTACTCTCGATCTACAAGCCTAGCAAAGTATATATCCTCATATATAAGGTCCTATACCCCCGATACATATGTATATGCATTGTAACCTCAACTATAATCGTGCATACTTCCAATCTTTTACGGTCATAATTTTTCATAGGGATTACGCTTTCAAACATTCAATTCATACGATCATCTATGAGTTCTCTTCTCTGTTTCTTCGTACTTTCGACTTCTGTTTGTTGTGTGTCGTGCTGTCCCTCGTTTAACCGAATATATTCGAATATATACTCGTATACCTGGTAATAATGTATGATTTAAACACTATGCTTTTGTAAAATACTTATACTTATACCGTCCCCTTCAGCCACGTCTACTCATACTACTTAGTTCCCTTGCAATAATCACGCCTGAACCGAGTTCTCCGAATTCGGAGCCGGCACTTAAGCTTAAGTTCAGTTATTATACACTTATCTCGAATCTGACAGCTAATATTTTTAATTTATTATTAATTATAATTTATTGTACAATTTTGAATACATATCACAGACCAATTTATACATAATAAACACGTTTTTGACAAACTTTTGTTAACTATTTAAATAGACTTTTTATTTAAAAGCTAAGTCCGATTATTCTTTGATTATTATTATTATTATTTTTTATATTATTTAAGTCGTTTTCTTTTCAAAGTTTTTGATTTCTTCTCTCGGCTATTTGGATAAAGAGTTGAAAGCTAAAATAAAAAGTTGAACGCGACGTAAATTACAACAATTAACAATAAAATCCACAACAACAACAACAATTACACTTGCATTAACATTCATATAAAATCAAGAAGAATCTGAAGAAAGTCATTGAACAAATCGTAGGCAGGAACGTGCGGTGAAAAAGAAGAGAAAAACGAGAAAGATAACGTGACGAAAACGAATATAAAAACGAAAGGACGTAAAGAGAAGAACAATTAATAAGAATATGAAATTGACAAAAATTATACCAAAAAACGAAAAGTAAATAACAATTTTAACTTAACTAAACTATATCTTAAGTAAGGTTAAACAAGAATAAGAAAAACGAAAACAATTATAATAATAACTAAACGAAACAATTATATAATTATAGTATATTCAATTGATAACTTTTACCAATGAAAACGTTACAATTTTTTATTGATCATATGAAACGAGAATGCAAAATTAGCAATAAATTAACAAAAGAACACAACATTTCCTCCTAAGTTAAGTTCTTCCCGCGAAATTCGAGTTCATTTGCTAAGGCAGAGAAAACTTACCAATCTTATTGCTAGTGATCAGATCATTCAACTATATATACATATATTAAAGTAATACTCACCTAGCGTTACATTATGCATTTTTCAAAAGATAATTACAGCTCTACAGTTAGCTCGAAAAGAAAACGGCATTCGATTTTAAATGTAAATATTTCGGCCAATAACGTTTCAGTTGTCATTCAATGTTTGTTAACACACGCAGTTATAAGAACAGCATATAATTATAAGAACAGCATATATATAAACAAATAGGTTTAGCTTCCTCATTCCATAATCAAAATTTATTCACATATGTACCAACAACAACAACAACAACAACAACCAAATACATAACCCACTACTTTATAACAGTAACTTTGGAATTTGTTCTGTTAGGGGTGCATGCCAAACTGTAGTTGCAACTGTCGATGGACGAGAAGGCAGTCAAACATGTTTGAGTTCGTGAGGGCGCTGTGCGTTTGGTCGAACATGTTCGAGCTCGTGCTAAGAACTGATGTTCGTTCGTTTGGCCAGCTTGTCCAGTCACCCCCAAACTGTAGACATTGTATTTTGCACATTATTTGGAATTTGCAGTTTTATTTGTTACTATAGCTTACAATTACACATCTCTTGAATGACATTATAGTATTAAGAATTACATATAGATCAAATCAGTAAACATTTTGCGTAATATCTATACGAAAAATCACATTCAATAAACCATGGCGAATATTTGTATAATTTAGACATATCAAAATCAGCAATTGCATAAAATATTAGAGTAGATGCATATGTAATATTCCAGTACTTGCACAGAGAAGGTTGCTCGTATTGCGGCTCGTACTATTAAAGACTAAAACTAGAGCTATAGATACTAATCACACCGATTTAGTCATTGTTTCGCTTGAGACCTTGCTCCTTAGTCTTTTTTGGCTATGAGACCTTGCTTTTTCAGCTGGCGCAGCGCACACTTGGCCGCCGTGCACTTGGCAATTCGATAGTTCCGTCCGATGCCCCGGAAGGTGCCCTTGCAGAAGACGTCCACGGTGACCCGGACTCGTCGTCCGTCCGCCAGTTTCTCGGGCTTGCCGAACTTCGCCGTCTCCGGTTCCAGCTCGAGCAGTTCGCGAATGGGCGACTTGGGCACGGAGTTGCTGAATTGGTCGATCTCGGGCTTCATCATGTTGCTGTAGACCTGCCAGACGACGTCCAGGGACATGTTGGAGTCCAGGAAGATGGCACCGGCAATGGATTCGAAGACATCGCCCAACGCCTTGGGCACCTCGACATCCTCGGCATCGTCGCATTCCTCCTCGGAGAGCAGATAGTGCTGAAAGCTAAGGTTTGTAGTCTATCTGGCAAAAGGATTCAACTAAGGTCTTACCTCCTCGCTGATGCTGTGTCCGTTCTCCTGCTGAATGCGCACGAACCGATCGATGACGTCGTTGAGTCCGGGCGACAAATGCCGGAAATACTTGTGGAAGCCGTGGCGCACGGCCAGCGAGGCGAAGATGGTATTGTTGACAAGCGCCGAGCGCAGATCCGTCAGGGCGCCAGGCGAATGCTGGCGAGGATCCTCGTACAGATGGCGGGTGATCAGATAATCCAGCACAGCGTCGCCCAGAAACTCCAGGCGCTGATAGCAATCCGTCAGGCGGTTCGGCGTGTAGCTGGCGTGTGTCATGGCCTGCAGCAGATAGGAGCGATCCCGGAACCTGTAGCCAAGATTCGCCTCAAAGTCCCCAAAGCCGCTGAGCAGCTGCTCCAGTGCGTCATTGGCATTGGCAGCGAAATGCAGCAGCGGACTGCGAGGCGTGGGCCATATTCCGTATACGCTGAGCTGCTGCTCCCTATTGGCCAGCTTACTCGAGCCGGGCGGACGTGGCTCGTGCTCCTCCAACGACTGCAGCTCGCAGGGCAGCACACGCACGCCCAGCCAGGCCATGAAGAGCAGAGCACCTCGTGGTCCGCATTCGATGAGGTAGGCGCCAATCAGAGCCTCCACACAGTCGGCTATGGACTTGTCCGGAATGCTGTGCTGCGAGACCAGATTGTAGGGTATAAAGCAGCTAAAGTCATTGGTGTCATTCGAGTCGTCCAAGGAGCTGGTCATAGGCGCAGCCGGTTCCAAGCTGTCCCCGGCGGCTAGGCCCAAGGCCTCGGCCTTCTCCCGCACCAGCTCACAGATCTGTGTGCTGCTGAGGTTCTTAATGTCCAGCAGATCCGCCAGCTTCCAGTGATGCGTGGGTATCTTGGCCTCAATCAGCGCCTTCTCCAGCTCCTTGGGCACGTAGTAGCAGGGCGGCAGCCAGTTATCATGCGGCTCAAACTTGGTGGCTATCATATACTCGCCCAGACGCTTGCGCCTGCCCAGGCGGTACAGGTTAAGATTGGCCACTTGCTTGGAGCGCAGATGGCTCAGTTTGCCCTCGTGGACATTCTCATATGTGATGTAGAGGTAGGTGGTGATGGCGTACTTCAGAAACGAGTCCCCGATGGTCTCCAGACGCTCCAGATTGATGCCGTCGTTGGCATTGGACATGGTGAGCGCCTGCAGTATAATACTTGGACTGGGTCCGGGATGACCCTTAAGCTCCGGCTGATGGTCGAAGCTAAAGCCTGGCCAGCTGCCCGTTGTGGTCGTTGGAGCTGCCCCTGGCTGCTCTGCGGGCACGGCGTGCACTTGCAGCTCGAACTGCAGCTGCAGCTGCTTCGTGGACATATCCAGGCGATGCTGATCGTTGTAGTTATCGAAGCTATCGCCACAGCCCAAGACCTGGTAGCGCTGCTCCTCCAACCATTGCCTGTTAAGCTCCTGGAGATCCAACAGCTGAAGCTGACTGCGTTTGCCCAGTAGCTGCAGCAGCTGCTCTTCTTTAACATACGGCAACAGTTGCTTCAGCCGCTCCAGCTGCGCATTAGTTTCATCCTCAGCTACCGAGGCATTGGCTGCACCACGCTGCAGCGCCAGCTCCACGTCATACGGCACCAGCATGCCGCAGCCCTCAATCTCCAGCTTGAACCGATCTATGGCAGCCACATAGTGCTCCGTGCAGCTCTTGTGCTGCGCCTGCTGCGCCTCAAAGTTGTAGCCAATGTGCAGGTTCTTCGTCTGCTGATACTGACGCTCGTTGGCGTTCGTGGCCTGAATGATGGACAGCTGCTTCTGACGCTTCTCAAGCTCCTGGGCCGTCTCAATGGTCTCCGCCTCGTGCTTCGAGGTGAACTCTATGTGCATGCTGGCCTCATCATCCTCGTCCTCGGAGCCGTAGCGACGGGGCAGCGGCACATGCTCATCCTCGTCGTAGCTGGAGCTGAGCGAGTTGTCCGAGTCGTAGTAGCTGAACTTGGGCTTGCTTGCCGGCTTGGCTGGTTTGCTGTTCGCGGACTGTTTGAAGCTGTTGCTCACGTCCCAGAAAGTGGGCGAACCGTAACGCGTCTGATCACCTGGAGAGCGTAAATATTATCAATATGAAAACAATTGGAAGCTAAGGCACTAAGCACTTACAGAACTTGACATTGGCGGGCAGCGCGGGCAGATAGTGCTCCTCATCCTCTTCATCCTGCTCATCGCCGTAGCAGCTGGTGATGTCATCGGCCATCTCATTGGACCAGGTGCCAATCTCTATAAAGTCCGCCGCTTGCTGCAGCTGCTCTTCCCCCTCCTTAACCAGCTCTGTTGCTGTTTTTATCTTCTCCGGCTGCGGCTCCGGTTCTGGTTCGGGTTCAGGCTGTTCCACTGGCTTGACCGCATCCTTGCTTGCCTTCTGCTTGGTCTCGCGCGATTTCTGCAACACCTCCGACAAGCTCCAGCCAAAGTCCAGCATGGGCCACTCGAAGTTGTCGTCGTCCAACTGCTGCCGCCCTAGACCGATATCTGCCGAGACCTGCTTCCTGATGTCGTCCGCTAGCAGCAGTCCATTGATTCTATATAGTATGCAGGGCAAGCAGACCGCCGTGCGCCATAGCGAAGCCGGAAACGGATGCACTGTGCACAGTTCCGGCACGAGGATTTGCTTCTGCTCCAGATTCTCGCGCTTGGCACGCTTCGTCTCCTCGGAGCTGGTGGGCAGCGCCACGCCCTTGCGGTTTACATAGCGTGGCGTAAGGAAGTTAAGCCTGGCACTCGTATGATCCACATCCAGCAGTGGTTGAGCCGTATTCTGTATGTTCAGTCCGTATTTGACAAGGTAATAGTGCTTGAAGGTGCGGTAGTTGTCTCCGGGGAAGCAGCTCAGCGGCGACAGATGTGGACAGATCTCAGCCACATAGAAGTACTGGGGCTGATCCTGATTGCGGTACCAGGGCATGACCACAGCGTCTTGGAAGCGTTGCGCATTGAATGTTTGCGCTTGACGCTCCTCCTCCGGCACGGGCTGCGGCATCATGTTGCCATTGGTCTGTATTAGCTCCAGGAACTTCCAGTCGATCTGACGGCGCTGCTGCTGCTCCGCTGACTTCAGAGTGGGCACAATGAACACACAGTTCTCCGTGGAGTCCGGATCAAAGAGCATGAGGAACTTCTGCAGGCGCAGCACATTGGTAAACGTATAGTTTAGGAAGACGTTGATGCAATCGATCTGTTCCGTGGTGAGCACCACACGCTCCGGCGCCAGCTCCAGCGATACCTTCACCTCGCCAGACCGCGTAAAGATGGAGAAGGCGCTCAGCTTGGGTATACGCTTCATGGTCAGTATGCCAAATCCCTGTTGCGCCTCCTCCGGCGGATAGATTTTGCGGCCGCGCGTATTCTGCTCCTCGGGTATGGGACACTGCAGCGTCAGCTGTATGAAGTACAGATAACATGGCGTTCCAGCCACAGGACGGCAGTCGCAGAACTCCGAGGCAATGCGCTTGTAATAGTACTGACGCCGCTTCGTGGTACCCGGACGAGGTTCGTCGTTTTGCTGCACGATCTGCTCGTCCTCCGGCTCCAGCTCAAAGCACTCCCAATCCGGCTCCAAAGCACGAAAGCCCTCCTTCCCAATGGGCTGCAGCTGATCGTCCAGCTCGCCCATCTGATGCAGCTCCACGCACGCCTGCAGCGCGGCCAAACGACGCGCCAGCGTCTGCGTGGGCATGGGCAGACCCTGAGAAGATTGGTTTGCAATTAGCACAGGTATATTAAGTGTAATGGCCGCTTGGACTCACAATGATGTCGTGTTTCAAGGGGGAATTAATGGGCAGTCGCAGCGTGTACTGGTAGAGGGTGATGCCCGCTCGCTCTCCGCGTGCGCATCGCCAGAGCGCCGTGAGCTTGGTGAAGGTGTCGCTGGGCAGACGGGCGCAATACTTGTTGACCAGCGCAATGGCACTGCTGAGATCCACGGAGGCAGAGGCTGCTGCTGATCTGCCCAAGCCTCGGGCAGTTGTTGTGCTGGCCTCTACTGCTTCCTTGGGCTTCGGTTGATAGGCAGCCAGACAGCTGGTGTAGCGCTCCGCCTGCTGCTGCTCCAGCTCAGCGGGTTCCGTGTTGGCGCACTTGGACAGCAGCAGCTAGGGAACATGCATAAGGTATCAGTGGGGATCATGGAATGGCATAACTGGCCGAGCTTACCTGCTCAATCTGTCGATACTGCGCCAGCTGATGTACCAAATCCTGCGTGGTGCGCTGCAGCCAGTCCACGGTTGCCGTTGCCTCCGGACTAGTCTCCTCTGGCGGGGTTTCTGGCGCTGAGTTGCCGCTCAGCTCACACTCGAAGGGCAGCTTGACTTTGGGTTCGCTGCTGCGATCGCGCGGGGTGGTGTGGGTCAGACTTATAGCCTCGTCACTGGAGTTGCCCGTGTCTGTTGGCGGCTGCTCGTCCTGTATCTCCTGCAGCTTAATGTCGCAGGCTGTGGGCGGCTGCTTGCTAAACACCTCGGGATTGAGTATTTTCACCGTGCCGCGAGCCGTGCCGAAGGTGTAGGGGTCTGAAGCATTAGAGTGGGCCAATGCCGAGTCATCCGAATCGCTGTCCTCGTCCTCATCCTCCGCATTGTTTGCCGTGGCGCAGATGAACCGATGTGTGTCCGCTGTCAACTGCACAGAAGCGGAAGCTGCATTGGCTGCAGAGTTCGGTGCCACGAGCATGATATGGTAGGCTGGCGCTGCTCTGGCGCGTCCCTTGCATTGCACGTAGCTGCGGTAGGTGCTGGGCGCATCCCAGCGTATGACTAAGTTACACTTGGGCACGTCGATGCCCTCCTCCAGCACCGAGGTGCCAATGAGCACATTGCAATCGTGCATGCGAAACCGCTTCAGCACCTCCTCCTGCCGACGGTGCTCCTGCTCCGCCTCCTTGGCTTCCTTGGTGGGATCGGCAACGCGATCCGTGGTATACTGACAGCGCAGGAATTTGAGCTCCGGATCACGCCTGCTCATCTCGGCCAGCAGTTCGAAGAGCACGCGTGCCATATGGTTGTGGTTGCAGTAGATCAGGGCGCACAGCGTCTCGCTCGCATCGTGCTGATAGCGATGCTGGCGTCTGCTGTGCACGCGACGGCGGGGCTGCGACTTGGTTTTGTTCGCTGGCGTCGAAGTGGGAGGCGCAGCTGTCTCTTGACTGCCACTTGTCGGCGCTGGCGCTGGCTCCTGCTCCGCCGTGGGCTGTATTATCTGCTCCAGGCCGTTAACCAGCTCACGTGGTGCCGCCGGTTGCTCCTCCAGCAGCTGGCACTTGTTCTTGAGCATATTGGACAACCTATGGAAATCAGTCTGATCCAGCTGATGGCGCAGCTTGCGCAGTTCATTCTCGGCTGGCTTGAAGCACCGTAGCAGCTTCAGCAGACGCCGCACTTTCGGACTGGAGAAGCGCTCCACGAGGCCGCGTAGCTCCTCCGATGTGGCATGCAGCTGCTGCCGCTGAAAGGTCTGGTCGCAGAGAGCGTGAATCTGCAGGAGAGCGGTGTTGACCAGGCAGTAGAGCAGGTAGTGTCGCTCGTGGGGAGTCTTCACCTTCAGTTTCTCATTGCGCTGATAGAAATGCTGAGCGGCACGCTGGGTGCACCAGGGGCCCATTTCGTGCAGCACCACCAACAGCGAGTCCAGCACCTGCAGCGGTTCCGACTTCGGATCGGGAATATCTGGAATAGCACCAAATGAATACACTTCTCTTGCAATATTTACAACTAGCTACCTTTGAGGTCCTCCATGAACTGGTCGGTGCCGTAGATCTCGAAGGGATCGTAGCGATGGTCGTTGAGAAAGGATTTGTGCGTGTTCAGTATGTCGGCAATGACCCGGGACAGCTCATCGAACTCGTACGGCGCACACTGCACTATGTACTCCTGCGGCTTGGCACAGTACCGGAGCACCGTCACAATGTCGCTGGCCGTCTCGATGCGACAGCGCATCTTCTCCTCCAGCGTTTCCAGCATGGCATTCAGCTCCTCCAGCTCACAACCGGCACTGTGCAGAGGTCCCGCTAGTCCCAGTATGCGCGGCAGCTCCTCTGGCTTGGCCGGTAGAATGTAATCTTGGAAAATGGGCAGAATGCTACGATAGACATCGCTGTCGTGGCAATCCTCGAGCACAATCAGCTGCACACTGCTCAGAGGCAGCTCCTGGGAGTCGAGCAGGCAGAAAAACGTAGCTGGCTTCAGTATGTTGACATGGTAGTCTTCCATTTGCCCTTCGTACACATATGCCGTCTTCAGTTTCTTGCGCTGCTGAAACACCTTGAGATCGGTGAGGTGGGTAAGCATCGTGTACATGGAGCAGTCCTCATCGTCCAGCTGTGCGCTCAAGTAGAAGCTCATTTTGCCATTCCGGCGCCCTTGGCGCGACAGTTCCTGTATCAGCTTCAGCGCTATGAACTCCTTGGAGCTGCGATGGCCCAGGCAGATGATGCTGTTCCGCTCGTAGGCAGTGGCCAGCAGCTCCACTTGAAAATCACGAGGCGTGAAGACCGTCGTATGCAGGTTGTTGTCGCACCAGTGGAACGCCATCTCGTGATCAGCCCGTGCAACGGGCAAGGCAACATGCAACAGGCTAGGCTTCCTTTCCTCACAGTATTATTCGCCGGTTTCTGGCTTTATCTGGATTTCCAATAGGTGGATGCGGATACTGCACAATGCGGATACCGCTGTCTGGCATCATCGGTTATCGACATGCGCTGCTGCTGCGTTCTATCGATAAATACCGGCCAACACAAGTGCCATCTCTAACAAGCACAACTGCAAGCGGCAGTTCGAATTGCTTTCCACCAACAAACAAAATATTGTACTAAAATAAACAACTAAATCAAATGAGACGCTCGCAGGCGCCATCGATTCGGCAAGCTGTCAAGCGCGGAATTTCCGTCCACGATCTGCTGCCCAGTCGACCGACTTCCGATCCGGCGGAGCTGCAGTGGGGCACAAGCGGAGGCTACAGGCGCTTGGGACCGAGAAGCTACGCGGATGGGGAGAATCCTCTGCAGGACAAGCGCATCTTCCTCGTACTCTGGCGCCATCAGTCCAACAAGAAGCACAAGACATGGACGGGCAACGGCACGCTGGAGCTGACGGCAGCGCGAGCCACGTTGAAGAATGAAGTGGGCAAGGTTCTGGACGTGTTGACGTGCTTTAAAGTGGCCAAGATGCAGGAGGGTGCTCTGCTTGAGATCGGCATGAAGGATGTGGAGATACAAATGGAGCTCAAGACGTTGGAGGAGTGCGTAGCGCAGCGCAAGGAAGAAATCGAGAACTTTTACTGCCAGCAGGAGGAGAATGATGCAACAGCATCAACCGTTGGCGTGCCAATCATTCCGCTAAAGAAACCCAAGTGCACAGCAGAAGCTCCCAAAGAACTGCAGACAGAATCTTCCAGAGAACTGCATAGCCCTCCTGCCTCCAATTTCAAGCGCAATGAGGAAATCGAGAACTTTTACTGCCAGCAGGAGGAGAATGATGCAACAGCATCAACCGTTGGCTTATCAATAATTCCGCTAAAGAAACCCAAGTACACAGCAGAGGCTCCTAAAGAGCTACACACAGCAGCATCTTCCAGAGAACTGCATAGCCCACCTGCCTCCACTTTCAAGCGCAACGAGTACATCTGCCTGCTGGAACCCTCGGAAGTGCAGGATCAGACTCTTCAACAGCTGGCCGAGCATTGCAGAGCTTTGCCTGAGGTATTACTAATCTCGCTTTAAATCCATCATGTTAAACTTTTGTATTTTTCAGGCATCTCCTAGCGCCCTTGGTATAGCTAAAAGCATCTGTGATCATCCTGTGCTGCTGAAGCATCTGCTGGACGACAGCATTGTGTCGGATGTGCTGTTGCCACACTTGCCGCCCTGGCAGGATTTGGGTCTGTATGATTCCGCCAAGTTTGAGTTCACGCATCTCATGCTCGATAAGCTGGTGGTTTCATGTGGCCAGAAATGCGCCGTAGTGGCCAGCAGCCAGGTCTGCTTGGACATAATCAAAGGCTACTGCCAATGCTGGGAAATACCACACCTACAACTGGAGCAGCTCCACCAGGCAGAGCACTTCAATGCAGCGGATGCCCCAATGGTTGGGCTCATGCTCGCCGGACACCTGCCTGTCTTGGACTTGAATTGTAAACACGTAATACTCTATAACTTTGCTACGCGTGATGCTGAGCGGCAGCTTGTCAGGCGCTGTGATAGCCAGATATATACGCTGGTAACGGCCGATTGTCTGGAGGAGCGACTCTTCCAGCAGTACTTGGGCTTAGTTGACAGTGAAGCAGCATGGGATTTAGATGCACAAGTAATTCCCACACATAAACTGCTGGAGACCAGGCCAAGTGTAAGCAAATACCACAGAGCTTTAACAATTGTTGCTTATTTTCATTTCTTACCGTCAGCTGCTTATAAATTGGCTGCAGTGGCAACCGCCTTTCAGCGAATCCTTTTTAGAGGTAGGTGAGAGGGAGTGATTATTTTATGATCTATCTAAATGCATTTCCTCTGCAGGACTCGCAACTCAGTGGGGAAATGTGCAATCTCAAGTTCGTATTCAGCGCACAGCAAAAGCAATAATGTCATAGCTACAATAAATGCTTTTAAAAACATGTTAAGTGTTAACAGTTTATATTGAGAAAATGATTTGGAGTATTCAGAGTTCGTGTAGATAAGATGGCTTAAGTACTATCCATAGCTTCAACAGTGTTTCTTAAATATATGTTTGGTGTTAACAGTTCGTATTGAATTAAATACGATTTTAAATTAAAATGATTCAGAGTTCGTGTATGGCGTCAATGCGCAGCGCGTAGTTGTTGTCCTGCTTGCTGTAGATGAGCTCATCGCACTTGACCACGGAGCCAACAGCCAGATACTCTTGTAGTTTGGCCAGATAGTCGTCATCTACTTCCTCCGGCAGGCCAAGCAGCTCGAACTCCGTGGTTAGTATGGGGAAGGTGAACTGTGCCGGATACGCGCGTATGTGATCGATGACGGTGGGCACAATATTTCCGTAGTCTATGAACAAAATGCTGGGATGTCCGTCGCCCACGCGCTCCATGCAGACGCCGCGACTCCACTTGCCCTGGTACTTGGCAATGCACAGCTCGTTGACGCTAAGGTGAAAGCGAGAATTAATGCGTGAAATCGTAGCCTCTGAAAGCAAACTTACGACGGTGCAAACGCCTCACATTTGGCTATAGCTTCCCCGTAGTGCTGCAAGTCGCGTTGCATGCGTGTGACTTCGTAGGCAAAGTCCACTGGGGCGCAGTGCATCATGCCAAACTTAAGGAACGAGTTGTCCATGACCACCAGCTCCTTGTGCTTGCCCGCGGCCAAATGCACGTGCTGCAGATACTATAAGCAGAAACACAATTAGTAAACGAATGAAATACCAGGACTTAACTTACCTCCTCTTTGAAGCCCTGAGCATTGCGGCTTGGCTCCACAGGCATTAATATGGTTATAACCAAGCGATTTAGGCTGCGATTTATTTCGCTGTCAACGAGTATAACTTTCTGCATGCCCTTCTCCTGGTCATACTCCCGATGCGCGTACTTCAAGATGAAGGTGTGGTTTTCATCCAGCTGGTACAGCATCTCCCGCAGATTGGGGCTCATGTAGCGTCGGGGCACGCCGCGCAGCAGCACGGGTATGGCATAACGGGGCAAGGCCGCCAAGTGGTCACTGCACTGGAGCAGCTGCTCCAGCTTAACCAGCTCCACATTGCCGTAGTCCACGCAGACGACGTAAATGAGGCCAGCATGCTCTGCATACAACACCATGGAACGCACAATTTGGGTGTGCAGCTGAAACAGCACGAATTGTCCGCATTCCGGCATCTCCCGTAGTTTGGCAGCGGATCTGCCAAGCATCATAATCTCCGACAGCACTCGGAAGTAGGCCACCTCGGCATTCAAGTCAGCTGAGCGTATGTAGAGCACATTTGTCTGCTCAAAGGCGGAGATCTTGACGCTGCTGCCGGACGCTGGCAACGTTGCCTTGGGGTACAGCTCGGCAACGGAATCCCCGGTCACCATGGGCAGCAGGCCCTTCTCACAGGTCTGCTTATGCATAACGGAGAGCGCTTCAAAGCAAGTCGGGTTGCAGAAGGGCATCCGGCAAAACTTGCAGCTGTTGTCCGTGTAGCAGCCGCACGCCAGGCACTTGCTGGCCAACTGAGCCAGCTTGGCATCCACTGAACTGGGACTTGGCTGCACCTGCTGCGGCTTCTCGGGTCTGCAAAGGAGTTAAGATCATTTGGGGCTGACTTTTGGATGCAGAATGCCTGCTGCTCACATGAGAAACACACGGCCGGACTGCCAATACATTATAGCCTGTTCCTTGGCCAAGCGCTGCTCCAGCACGTAGGCTCCATGGCGCTCCAGCAAGAACTCATACTTAACATTGAGATAACGCCTATTCGGATCATGCTTCAGCAGCAGCGAGCCCTTCTTGGCATAGTCCGCTTTGAGCACAATCGGCGGCTTGATGAATTCCGGATGCTTGTTGCGGCTGCCGGACACTTGGATGGTGCGGGAGAGCAAGTCCACGGCGTTGTCATCCTTGGGCGCCAGAGCTGCCGCTGCCGCCGCCTTCTCCTGCTCAGTTTGCTCCTCCAGCAACGGCAGCGTCGGTTGTGAGTCCCTCGGACGCCCCTCCACACAGCGCACAATGTTGGGATACTGGCGAATCTTCAGCCAGGCCGCCTCCAACGAGCTGAGAGAAGCATACAAGCAGATAACTGTACAATTCTTATAGCGCATTTGTCAAATCGGGAAAACTTACCACATATTGTTGAAATACACCAGGAACACCCGCGACTGTGCGCTATATTCAATGTCGTAGATGTGATTCTGGCCAAAGAAGTTACGGATCAGCGTCTCCGTAATGAGTTTCTGATCCTTTTTTACCATCAAATACGACAACGTTAGTTTCTTGCGATCCTTTTTGCCTTTCGTCTCAAGCGTAACTTCCTTGACGTTGTCGTATTTATTGAGTGAGTCGCCATAGTCCTGGGCCATGAGATTCCAGTTTGGTGAATCTATTGCGTTCGCCTCCATTTCGAATGAATTAATTTTATCTCAGTAGGCCGATCCAATAGCGCTGTTTTTCAAAAGCAGACACATGGAATCTGATATCGTAGGTGCGCAATAAATCTGCAAAACTATCGATTGCAAATTCGATATTATCGATGTTCAATTTCCAACATCGATGGTTCACTGCATGGTAACGCTTCGTACTTGCAGATAGTTGTATAACTTTGTTTTTATTAAAAACAATATAGGGTTTTCGACCAAATGCCAAAAAAAACCTCACTGCTTGAAAATCGGTTGAGTTTTGGTGAAGCTATGCGCATTCAAAGTTCAACAAAAATGGCTATTTTCGTTCAAGGAGTGATATTACCCCCTTGATACCTAAAATCTATATATATTTCAACCATATGCTGTCGTGTTTAAATTTATGCAATGCAATTTGATGAATGACATTTATTTGTTCAATGTAATTTAAAAACCATCGATGTTCACAATCGTTTGTTTTGCCGCCCTAGTGAGCAATCGATAACCTTTCTCGAAAACGGCAACAGTGCTGTGAACCGTTCATTCGTGCTGTGCTTTTCCCAACACTGGTAGCCGAGTTGCAAACCAATCAGCTGTTCAGCCGCTCACGTGTAGTTTGTTTATCATTTGTTTGTCAATTGCGCAAAATGAAGCCAAAGCAGCAGACAAACAAAGCCAAGTTTAGCAAAAAGCCGAGCCAGGGCCATGGCAAAGTCAACCAGAAGCGGAAGCCCAACTTTAAGCATAAGGGCAAAGACACAAAACCGGCCAACAAGCCAAACAAAATGGAGGAACGCAAGTTGAAGCGTCAGCAGCAGGCGGCAGCCGCTGCGGAAGAGCGGCAGAAGGTCAGGGCCGAGAGGGAGGCGCAGGTGAAGGCCTACAAGAAGCAGCGGCTCGAGAGGACCAAGGCCATCAGCAAGAGAACCCAACGTGGCCAGCCCCTGATGAAGGATCGCATGCAGCTGCTGCTCAAGCAAATAGAGCAAATGAAGAAAGCCTAGAGCGCTGGTTTCCCTCCTCCTCCCCCTCCTTTTACTGCTGCTGCTCCCAAATTATTGTAACTACTCTTGCCTATGGGCAGAGTGGGCGTGTCCGTGAGTACTCTTAGCCATATTCAATGCAAATTACAGTTAGAATTCAAAGCTCAGCACGCAAATCTTACCGTTCATCGGCATCGCGCATGCGCTTTGTTGTTGCGTGATCGAGAAACATGCACTGGGAGAAATCAGTTCTGTTTTTGCATATCCATCAGAATGGTTGACATCTTGGACCACAAATAACTTTAATTAATATTAATTATTTATAATGATGATATACATGATTTGTAGCTTTTACGTGCATTTTTCTTGATTAAAATGAAAGTGTTTTTAATCCTTTTACAAATTGGATTTTATGATCATTTCATTGAAAATATTAACTCTTAATTTAGTTTTGAGTGCAACAAGTTGAAACGAAAACTGCTTGCATCTATGTATGCCTGCATTGGGTGCTCTGCCGTAAGCAGCGTTTGGCCACCCCTGCCCTAGAGCCTTGTAGCAGCAGAGGGGGGCGAGGTAAGCGCCCAGAGTGAGAGAATTGCGCTTTAATCTTGTCTTTTGAATTTTGCGCGCACGCTTCAAATTAAATTTAATGCAACCTGTAATAAATTGTCACGCCCTTCCGCATCCGGCCGTGCGCAACCCTTTGATTACCTCTTCTTTGGAGACAACTTCTCGCTTCCCTAAACAAGCACATATGCAAATTTTTTGTAGCTCCGCAAATTGCTTTTGGCAAACTCTTTTTCGGCCTGCTTATCGACAGCCCCGTGCATCCTGTCAGCCCGCTCCCAAGTGGCCCGATAAGAGCGCGGGAATTCCCCTTGCCGACTGACAATTTGTTCGTCATCTATTGAATTCGCGCGGAATTTCGCGCTGGATTTTGCATATTAATAAATATAAGATTTTAGCTCTGCTGTTAGGCAGAAAGAAAAATCCAATAAATGTTCAAGCACCCTGCCCAACAATAACAATCAGCATGTGGTCTCATATCCGCACATCCGCAGAGCAAACAAACGGAATTTTGTCATATTGAATGGGGCAAAACTATTGCGTTAACCCTTGGCTGGCGCAACCCGTTGACACGAGAAATCGCACTAAATCAAAAATTATACTTTATACAAATAAAATCGGGAACGCCGGCAGAAGTTGGCGGAAGTCTTCGCTAGCCCCTGTGGCCATAAATCTCATATAGTTAAATATTGCATTACGCAGGATACAGTCCACACTACAGAACCCTTTTTTCTTTCTCTTTCTCTTTTTCCTTTTCAATTTCACTTTCATATTTCGCAATGCTTTTTTGTGGGTCAGGAGTTCCCTCATACATATTTCGCTCCCCCTTCGCCCTCCCTTTGTGCCCTTTGTGTGACATTTTATCAGCCGTTTGTGCTTTGTTTTCTGCTCGTTTATTTAATAATAAAAATCTGAAGTTATGAGTACTTGATGCCCCGGGGGTGAGTGCAGCGCTTATATGTCGATAATGAATAGTTATGGTTGTTTAACGGCGCCGAGGGGTGAGCGAAATCCGCATCCATTGTATAGCCATTTCCAATTCCATATCCAAGTGCTTATATTGCAATTTATGCATGTTTATATTAGTCTATTTACTGTTCCGTTGACAAGCGACCCAATCGGGTGCTCAATGGGTTAACATGTGATTGGGTTTTTTCTTAAATTGTTTTGTATTGATATTCATAGTACCCGGGGATTCACTTTCCGTTGCTCGAGCTGATAGCGAGGGGTCATCAAAATTTTGATTTCATTCGTTTTATATATTTTTGCTTATTTAAGCGTCTTGCTGATGTGCTGCTGATTCATTCTATTAAAGAACGTTTTCGTCTGCGTTTCAGCTTAATGAAATACTTCAAGTTCGATTGGATTGTGCTCTTCGCTCTGTTGCTCTGCATAGGCGACGTTCTAGCGGCTCCCAAGCGCAAACCGAAGCCCAAGCCCAAGCCGAAGCTCAAGCTGCCCAAGATCAATGTAAACATACACCACAATAGTAAGTTAAGAATTGCTATACTCAGCTCTTTTTGTTTTTAATCCCAGTTTCTGATTATACTTGCAGATATACACATTGGTTAAATCTAAGCTCTATGTTCTAATGTTCTAATTTACGGCCGATTGAAATAGGATAAGCATAGTTAGGAATTTATTTACCAATAATAAAAATGTACAGAAAAACTTTTGTAGCACAAAATAAAGCGAATTTTTAATTACATTCAGAAACATGTCGAGTATTTTATTTTACCTGCAGACCCATTTCATAATAAAGTTATGGTTAATTTATACAAATATTTCCCGGAGCTATACCGCTCTATTGAGGCATAACTTACGGGCTTTGCAGCTTGCTAACGACTTGGCGAATGCTAATTAAATTCCTGCAATTACAAAGCAAAAACAAACAGCGGGAAACAGAAGCAGAGTGCGCTGAAGATAAGCAAAAGCGAAAAGAATCTCAATCTGCAACCGAATCTAGCTCCAAATTAACACCCTAGGCAGAGGCAGAATGGGATTTTTGCCTTTGCCGAAGCGTAAAATGTTTTTCCAGCTATATAAACTTTGCTGCCATAAATCTAAGGAAATGCCCCCAACGGTTTTCATTGGCTTTCACTTTCTTATCTAAGCTAAAATATTAACGGCTTAAGCTTAATTACAAATGGCGCCGCACAAATTAACTCTTGTAGCCAACTGTACCAAATTTTTGGGGAAGGGGAAAATTGGCTAGCCATTAGGGTAATTATTTACAACAATTTCCCAAAAATTTTACACATGAGCACACAGAAATTACAATAAAATGGCGCAGAAATGTTTTGCATGCACTTTTCTCACTCTCTTACTCTCTCTTTCGCTGCTCATAAATAACGGGAATGCGACCGTAAATCATTGCGAGAGGCGTGTTCTCCACTGAAGTTGTGCTGCATGTAAATTTTTCCGTAAATTTTCAACAACAATTTGCAACACTTTTGGCGAAACACGTGACCAACCCCTTTCATTCGGGATGTGCGCATAAATTTCAATTAAAATTGAAAAGCCATGAAAAATGCAAAAATTGTAAACCCCCCGCAACACCATACTCCTACCAGTAGCCAAACAGTGTATGACACAGCCATAAAACTTATAAAACTTGGTCAGTTACGAGCTTCCGTCTGGTTTTTCCGAGTTTAATTGCGTACAGCAGGTGCAGGCGACCATGAAAGTGGCCAAATTCTGGGCAGGCGAGAGTAGTAGTAGACTAGTAGGATGCCAAATATTTTAGTGTTTTTTAATTAAAAATACAAAGCGAGAATGCTGCGAGAGGATGTAATTGCTAACACAAAATACCCTATCTGTCGACAAGACGAGGGAGTTATCAAAAGTCGAAAGATAAAACTAGTGTTACCTACTTGATTAGCGAGATTAAGACCCTCATAAGCCATGTATTTGTTAGAGCAGAAGGTTAACCATCGTCTTCTTCTTCAAGTCTAAGACCTGCAGGTTTTAGCCTATCGTAAAATGATGCCCCCATCATTTGATTCGGTTTGACATACGCGTAGAAGATTTATAGTGGTAACACTTATTATTTAACCCTTTACAGGGTATAAAACGTTTCGTCAGCATGACAAGCATATTCAATAATTGCCAAATTGCTTGCACAACTGTTTTGAGTCGTCTGACCAAGGGTCATCAAAGGGTTTCCTCTATTCCCCATTGGGAGCGTGAAAAGAGAGGAATGAGAGGAACGCATTCGGTCAATTGCTTAATCTATGCAAATGAAAATGAGTGCGAGGAAAATTGTAAGTAGTTTCTGGCTGAGCACAGCATATTTCACACTTCAGCGGAGTCGAGAACAGCATCCATCACTGCAGGATAATACGATATTTGGAGATAGACATCAGCACCAGTTAGCAGCGTTTCACCGTCAACAAATGTCAAAAACTATAAGCTGACACTAAAACCATTGAAGGCACTTCAGCCAAAACAAAGGACAATACCAACAAGACACACACGCAAAGAGTGAACGAGGGAGGGGGAGAAGAAGTGGTCATACGGGGGTTGATCGGATTGCTCTTTAGCTTTTCCACGTTGCGACTAACAAGCGACGCGTGGCGTTGGCTTTTTTCACACGGCACCAGGCACCAGGCGAAAGTACAGTCATGCAGCGCGACTGTACCGCTTTACCGTTAGACCTTTGTGGGCGGGGCGTAGCGCGGCTTGTTTGTGTCAGTGTCATCATTACATAACCTCACATAGAAACACAGCATAATTCACTTCCGCCTGACACGAACGTGTGAAGTATGAGAGTGGAAATACGGAAAATGCGGCATGTCATCCCCCTTGGCATACATAACTATATGTAGTTTAAAGTCGCATAACTCAAAAATTAAAGTGACCATGCGACAATTTTCAATTTTCCACATTGTCCATAAATCAAATTGTATTTTACGAGCCAAGTAGCCGCAGGACATCAACGAGGGTTGGGTTCAAAGCGAACTCGAGGCCTGATGCTTTGATGAGTTTTATTGAAAAATTGCGTGACAGAGTTTTTATTTTTATTTTGGGTGGTTTTCTAGCTGATTCTCCGTCGGAGTGCTGTCAACATGTGTGACAGTTATGAGGCATTTTCTAAATCAATTTAATCAAAGTCCTTTTTTTCTGTTCGAAAATAGAAAACAAATAAGCGCATTAGGCCTGTCCTGGGCGGGACGATTGTTATGCCTGCGGATTTGTGGCATGTGTCAAAAATTTCTGATAACAAAAAAAAAAAAACAGACACATGTGTGAGCTACTTACTTATAGAGCTATGATTAGCTCGGTTCTAACGATGATGAGGCTATGAAATTCAATTTTTAAATTGGCCAGCAGCTCGTTCTCGTCTGAGATTCCCCCATTTCTAGCTATAAATCTTGAAGCAAGTCTTAACATGTCAGCGCCACTTATTTGCTTACTTCGAAAACATTCTCCGACTTTATTCAAATGCCAAAACTCCTACCCCTCCTGCTCCCTGCGCGCACACAATTCTATTCACGAAGCAACAGGAAACTGAAAATGGCAACTGCCAGTTGTGCCTGTACAGGGGGGTCATCTTTTGGCTTTGCTCCTTTTCAGTTACAAATTCCTTTGGCAAATCCAAACACAAAGCCCCAGACTTTGATTTATAACAGCGGGGCGTGGTATTTTTAATTTACAAAACCCGTAACCCCAGTCGCACCGTGCCTTAACCCTTCTCTGTCTGCATAATTATTGCATGTGGGGCTTTCGACTTCTACTTACCAGTTTTAGATCCCGCGTCAGCAGATTTATGTCTTGCTTAAACAGCTAAGAACTTCTTACCACTTTCACTTTATTTAATGAGTATCTTGTAATTGGCTAACTCAGAACAGTGCTTAGATTTATACGTGGTAAGATGCCTGGTCAGTAAGCGGTCAGTTCCAACAGTTTGATTAACTTGTGGGTAAGATTCTTGTGTATGTAATTACTTCAGTAGTTGACGAACGGACGAGTTGTATAAAATGTCTACTCCTTCACATTTTCATTTCGTATTAAAACTTGCTTCTTACAATTCTTCAACAACCCTGAAATCAGACCTTCCTGTCTGTCCTTACATGGTTTCTGAATATAATGAAAACTTACCACTCATCAATACAAATCTAATATTCTAGTTACTCCTTTTACAAATCCGAACTATAACCTATCAAATTATAAACAACTGTTGACTGCAGCCCTGCAGCCTTTTTCCCGTGGCGCCACTTGAGAGTCTCGTCAACATGACAATAACTTTCAGCGCTCACTGTGCGTTGTAAAATTCTATGACTTCGTAACTAATTAGCGCGAAGCATAAAAACAATGAGCGTGGCGTGTCGCGTCAGGAGACCACAAAATGTTGTGCTGGGTCGAAAGGGAGCAGGGAGTAGAGAAAGGGTCTGTAGGGTTCACCCTTACCGCAGCCAGACAGCAGTTACTAATGAACTTTGACGTGATGTGCAATGAGGATGACGATGACGATGACGAGACAGTAGTTGACGACTAGAGGGGAGCGACGATGGCAAGAAGCGCAAGGCTACGGCGTCTGTCAGTGTCAACAAGTGAAAGTCAGCCCCCGGGTTGAACTCCTGCAAAGTTTGAAGCGCGACATCGTTAAAAGACCATAAAATGCATTAAAATTAAAAACGTGTTAAAATATTCCAAAAAAATAATCACAATAATAATAAACTTGTTCTACTTAATATTTTTAATGAGCGCTTAATGAGCACAGAAAAAACCGAAAAAAAAACGTAGGAAGATGGTTTAGTCGGACGCAACCGGCACTTGGAAAAGTCAAAGTCGTTAGTTAGGGAGACAGACAATAAGGTTCCAAACATATAGCTCTAATAAAGTAAAATAATACGAAAGTTTGTAAAATTTAGACAAGAAGCAGGATTTTACACACTGTCGCACCTGATTTTTCCTATTACTCACATTTCCTCATTTTCATCAGCTGAAAGGACCCTTTATACCTATAGGTACAGGCCTTAAAAAGCTAAAAGAAAACCAAGTACAAAAAATTCAAAGAAGCTTTGTGATGCCTTGAAATTTGTTGCGCAGTTTTAAAAAATCGTAAATTATAAGCAAATTTTTAATAATCCGTAAAGAAACAAGAAATTAGAGCATATGCTGTGTGTGACTTTTGCTGCTGCCCATAAATTATGTAAATTTTCCAAATTAAAAAAAAAATGGAAAGAAAAGCGGGCAAAATAATGTGAAAACAATATGAACTTTGAACTCTTACTCTCTGCCAAGGGTAAACGGTAAATGTCGTCTGGTCACACGCAGCAACAGCGGGTAGCCCAACACTCTATTTAGAGGTGGGCGTGGCCAGTTGCACGCCTCTGCTCTTTTCGTTTGTTTAATGTAATTTTTAGCTGAAAAATATGCCTTTTATTACGTGTTTTCCAATTTGTTTTTTTTAATGAAATATGAGGAAAAAATTGGTTGAATTTTTGTGTAAGGGGACGACAAATGGGTTTCATATACCTTTGTTACCGTTTATAAGAGGGTTGCTCAGCTATAAAAGGTTTCCTTCGTGGGAATAGGTTTGAGAATAGAAAACTAAGCGCACTTTAAGCCTAGACACATTTATACTGAACTCATTGAAGCTAAGCAAATGCAAGTAGACAACCTGCTAGCTCTACTAATCTCACACTCACATTAGCGGTATCTCTGCCTTGATTTCCCGCTTTCTTTCTATTGGCGTATGCAGCATACATAAATTAAACATCAGACATATGCAAAAGGCGTAACAGTCACAACTCAGGTAAAATTTATCGTGGTAAAAAATTAAAAGTAGACTTGACACCATCTACACTCGACAGCAGGGAATTAAAAGGCGAAAATTTTCAGCTTAAATCGATTTATCCCTTTTTGTCTGAGTTTATTTTACATTTTTAATGTTTGTATATTTTAACTAAATTTTAAATATAAATAATAAGTTTCCCATTTTTGCTATCGATTGTTATTTATAAGAGTCTCAAGTCAGCGCTAGACCTAAGCTCATAAATTATAAAAAAAAAGAAATATTCGACTTTCCGAAACAGTGTAACATAGTGTAATGAGGGCAAAGGATGTCTCTTGCAAGTGGTAAGGAAATTGAGCCCTAAAAGCCAGTTGCAACTCGTTTTTCTGTGGCGGTGCTTAATTTTTAATGCCAGGCCGTTAAAATTTATTGTAGCGCCACAAATTTGAGTTAATCTCTCGCAGTTGCCGAGGGACTTAACGTTGGTTTCACAGCGAAGTGGTTGACTGTACCTTGGCTGGGATTGAGCGAGTACGTGTCTGTCTGTATCTGCTTTAAAGTCCCAGTTGGCATCAAGTTGAAGGAGTTCCATAGTTGAAAGGGCAGGAGATGAGGTGTGATAAGTGGTTTTCAATGCGCATTGCGTTTGCTGTTTGCTCTTGCTTTTGTTGTATGCGGAGCATCGACATTCCGGATGGAACATGTCTCAATTTGCTCATCAATCAATTGGGAGCTAACGAGTAAACTAGAGCCAAGATACTCATGTGTGTCCTGTCGCAGTTTTGAGCAACAAAAGCAAAAGGAACTTAGACAAAAATCTATATGTATATCGAGCACGTAATTTCGTTTAGTTGTGCTGAGGTTTTGACCATGAGCGATGGCCTCTACAAATTGAAATTGAAATTGAAAGGAGAAATGGAAACCGAAATGGAAAGGGTTTGAGTTGGATGCTATAAATAACACTGCCACGCCCACTTGGCAACCATAAATATTTATTAATGAAATTAACTGCTACGTTCGCTGCCCAAAATTCAAATATCAAATAATTAAAATTCATGCTCAGCCAAAGATGGGGTTAAACGGGGGTTGGGGTTGGCCACAGGGGTAGCAGTCGGGGGTCGGTATATATGACGCAATGATCGCCCGGGCCAAAGCAGATGATAACACAATTTATGGAATGCCAGAAAGCCATTAAAACATGCTATATGCTGGAGACAGACTCCAAAACTCAAGCTGAGCCGCTGGCATCTGCTAGGCGTATGGCTTTTGCTTTGTGCGAGAGGAGTTTAAGCAGTTTTCTCGACTATCAATATTTCACATTAAGTATAACAAAAGCTTCAATATTAAATCCCGTGTACCTAGAAAAACTCATTGCCAAAATACTTTCTTAAAATTTTATATTTGATTTAAATTATTTATGTACAGTTAAAATGTTTTTGTTGATTAATAATTAAATGCTTAGTAACATTTACATTTAGTAATCAATTAGAAGCAACTATGCTTTATATCGATAACTTCGATTGCCCCTAAAGTTAGTTTAAAGTTCGAATCGAACTTCGAATACTTTTGGAGTTGCCCTCAATGTCTAAAGGGTATCGCAGTTAAGTTGCCACCCATTTGCATATGTCTGCACATAATTTCAGAAATTACAAAATTACAGGCTTAATTATGTAAACGTGTCGCTGCGGCTAACCAAAATGGCTGCCAGCACATACGCAGCCAATGGGCGTGGCATGTGTGCATGTGCGTGTGTGTGTGGTTAAGTGGTTTTCCACGTTGTCAGCAAAAAAGCGGGAAAACGAAAGTGGCGCTGTGGCGTTTAATGAGCGGAAGAATACAATTTAGCAATTGTTTCATTTGAAATTCATGTATTCAATTCAATTTGAATTTCGCTTTCGTTTTCAGTGTTAATTTTAATTTCAATTGTCTTAGTTTGCTCAGAGCTCTGGTCTCTGGGGAGAAGCTGGAGCTGGGTTGGAGCGTTTCATATGCGGTGCATTCAATTAAATTGGCATAAATTACACGCAGATCAGCGCATTGCTTGCGTCCTCCATGCTCGGCTAGAAAGACGCATAAATCAAGCCGCTTTTGACAGCTTTTACTTTTGGCTGCCACTTCAAATGCAAATCAAATGTTAGGCCAAAATAATTCAAAAACATAAACTTGTCGACCAGCCAGCGAAATCCCCCAGAGTCCTGCCTCTTTGCTTAGCTACTATAAACACTCACTTGCCCTTTCCCCCTTGTTTGGCTCGGCGGATTAGCGACGGCGTTTACATGTCGGCACTCCAATGCCACAGCCAGAACGGCCAAGATATTACATTTCAAAGCAATAAAATTCAATCCCCCGCTCAGTTCATGTCCAGCGCAGCAGTTTCGGCTTTCGCCTATTTTGGCCACGTTTCCGGCTGATTTTGGTAATGAGGTGTTAATGCTGTGCGCGTTTTTTCAATGCGATTTATTGTGGCTCTAATTGTGCTGCCTGCCGCATTGCATACTAAAATCTATTCAAAAGTATGCAGCACAAACAACGAACAGGGCTCCAGACGATAACTGTGCTTACGCCATTTTGATTACGATTTTGGTATTTATCGTTAATCGCTTTGTGGCGCCCCGGCTGCCTAGTTTCGATCGAGCTGGCAGTATTTGTTCTCCATCGGAAAAATACCAACAGCTGTATGCGGCCCAGCTCATAAATCACATTTATGACTTTTCAATACAAAATATAGATAAAGTTGTCAGTGTTCAAAGCGCGCAGTTTTGAAGCCTCGATAATGTACAGCGAATATATAAAAATTATTAACGCACGATTAAATAATTTTCAGCTATGATCAATAGCAAATGGCAATGGCTCCATTTGCTGCAACCCAAATTGCAATCATTTGTTAGGCTTAAACCCTTTGCAAACAAAAGCCACGTCTAATGAGGCGAGCCATAAATCGGCATAGAGGAAGACTATAATAATATTGAAACTGCGTATGCCTTGCCCGGCTAGTCTTGATAAATGAGCAAACAAATGATTTTTTGCTATAAGGAAGGCGTGACGAAAATCCAATCAAGTTGTATAAATATATGTATATATTCATGTCCAGCAGCTTGGACACTGGTCAAGTGCACAGTGTGCCTTCGATGTTGTGCCCATAACAAAAACTAATATAGAAATTAGGTGTGTAATGTGCTGAGCCAAGCTATAAATATTTTTGCCTCAAAATATTTGCAAAATGTTTGCACTAGGCTGGACCTACGAGAGGTATTAGAACTAGGGGGTGATTCCTCTTTGTGATATGTCTCTGTCTTATGGGGGTTGGTGTCTGTTTCAAGTGTTTGCCACATCTGACATTTGTCATCATGATTCGGCCATAAATACAAACTGCGCATCCATAAATAAACATTTACCCAAAGTGCACAGCTTATTGAGGAAATTGTGAAGATATTTTCACGTATCGCTGGGCAATAATAGTTTATTTCGTTTTTCCTTCAATCAGAAAAGAAAAAAACAAAAACCAAATAATATCAAAATTCTTCGAAAATATTTAAACCTTCTTCAAATTCATTAAAAATATTTTGCGAAGCCATACTAGTTTATTACGTAATATAACTGTCTTTCATTTAAAAACCATGACAAAAATTTGCGTATCATGTATCATGTGCCACTAAGTATGCTATAAAAGTGAAACAAAAGTCTCCCATTAAATCCGTTTGTACGCCAAAACATGATTGGTATTTTAAGTATTCGTTTAAAATCAAAATTAATTCACACTTAAGCCCCTTCTAAACTAATTTGTAGCCATATCAAAGTCATCGCTGAGGATCAAAATATTTGTTCTTGCTGAATTATACCTAGCACTTTGAGCACTCAAAATTTTGCATAAAATGTTGAATTGCAAGTGATTTTGAAGCTTAAACTCGGCTTGAAATCTGTTTGTTGCCGTGGGGCTTGAATTCTAATTTAAATTTTATTATGGAGCAATCTCTGGCTTTGATGTTTCCACACTGGAAAAGGCATCTATACGAAATGTGGAAACTATCGATAATGATGTTAATACATTTCACATGAGCAAACATGTGCAGACATGTGCAGACAGGCACGAGCATGTCGGGAGGGGCGACTTAATTAAGATTCTAGACCAAGCAATGCCTCAAAATTTGTCAATGGCAACCGTGAGGCAAAGCAAAAGGCAAACAGTCTTGGGTTAACCCAAGGAGTCCACAAACACACACGTCAATCCCTTCGTGTGTCAGTCAACCCTTTGAGATGTTGGATTTCAGCTTGATGAAACTATTTTAATGTGTTGCAATTAAATTAACATAAATTTCAACAGCAGGCAGCCCTAGAAATCGTAATCCTTTGGCCTGTTTCTATTTGTGTTTGAGGTGGCACACGTTTCCTTCTGCTTTTAACCCAAAAACGCAACAAATGGAGTGGGTTTGGGCCTGGTGCCATTGTTGCAGGCCAAATCGCGCCCAGAGACCTAGACCCGAGTTGATTGACGCCACACGACGGCGTTAATAACTTTAGCAACGCCCTTGTCCTGCGGCGCACTTTGATGACTCTTGCGACGATCATGATGTTGATAGTTGTGGCAATCATGATGTTGTACATATATAATTATGTAGTCTGCGCCTGCCACTGTTTGTTTTAAATAGTGCTGCTCTATTTGTTTATTGTTTAGTACGTTCTCTCCTCCTCCTCTCTCTTAGCTTATCCGCGTGTCACGCAACCCAATTATTCTGTACAAACATCCAACTGTTAATTGGCAGTCTGTCTCCTGGGTGCGACATTCTCCCGCTCCTGGCCCGATTATTCCCCGAAATAGTTTGTCACCCGCTAGCTATGATGACTGAGATTGCTTCTCCGTCCTGAAGGGGTTAATCGAGGGGTTTGTTCTGCCACTCATAATATCTGATGGCTCATTTTGGATTGTTTAATCAAAGTAAGGTTTATTAAATAATTTCGTATCTTTTTTTTCAGAATTGCATACAAAATTCAACATCTGTTATTAATGTTATTTGAAATGAGCGTTGTTTAACTTTGTTTCGCTGCTGGGAAAGTATGCAATAGAAATTAAAGTGGAACTACCATGAAAGTGAATTGTTACACGCCTAACTAACTATCAACGCCCAGCCCAAAAGGTAAGATGTAATAGTCTACAAAAATGTAAGTTTCATAAATTATGAAATATAGTGTAACCATATATGTGCATATATAACTATAACCGCTCTACTTTTATTTAAAAAAAAAAAACAAGTTTTTGTTATTCAAAGTAGTTGTAAATATAAATCCCTTAAAACCCATAGTTTCTACTACGATTCAAACAGCATCCCCAAGCAACCACTAAGCGTATGCAAATCGCATATCGTATCAAACCGTAATTACAGTAAGACAAGCAACGGTTCCCAAAAGTAATTCACATGTCAAAGCGTAAAAATGTTTTGATATTTCCTTGGCTTACATGCAGATAAACGCACTTATAGATACAGCAAGAGAGGAAAAGATACAGATACATCTCTAGCACTTGGAGTGGAATAAACTCTGTTGCTCTTTGGATGCTTGACTGCATATGATTTATGGCACAGACAGACGCACTACAGCACGCTGTTTGGCCCAAAAAAGATTTACGACTGCTTCACTTGCAGCACACTCACATAGATACACACACACACGCACCACACACACAGACACACACAGACAAGCAGCGCAAACTGTACCGAAAGCCCCGATAAAGCAGCACACACTTCAGTGTTAAGCTTAGCGTGTCGCTACAGACACAACCACATACTCACACACATACAACTCACTCTCGCACACACATATACCTTACACACACACATATGATTGGCGCTTAAAAGTTTGACAAGAGTCACGCAGCAAGTTTAAAGCCAATTACGAGGCATCTCCTCAGCCATGGCGTGTCTAATCCAATGCTGCAGTTCCTCTCCCAATTTGCTGCACAGTTGAGCATACACAGAGAAAAATTGCCCACACATTACACTGCAAAAATTGGCAATGGTTTTTGAAAAAAAAATGTGTGTATCATAATACTTCGTTGAAATTAATTAAAATTACTTTAAATTATTCACTCGCATTCAGGAAGATCTATTAGATTAACTTGTTTATTTAGGAAATAAATCAATGTCTATATTTTGTTCCCGTTTTACTCGATCTCGAAATTTTAAATATTCAATTTCGAAGCGCATAATTTCTTTCAGTGCAATATTACTATTATACCACACATAACGAGATCGTTTCAAATGTTTTTGCAAAGCCATCTTTAGCCCATTTGTTGATAAGCTAAGAAATAAAGATACGTCAATTGTTTGCGCTAATTGTCATGCCGCTTCTCCACTACTAGCTGCCCCTCTCCCTTCTAATGCACTTGCCACAACAAGTTGAAGTTTCGCATTTAATTTGCGTCGCGTCAGGCCATTAAGCTATCGCCAATGAGCTCGGATGCCGCATGGCTTATAAAAATGAGCTGGAAACAAGCGCTAGACGCTGATGCCTGATGGCCATATCCTGTGACCCGACTGCTATATCCTGTTGTCACATGCTATAAACATCATAAAACTATTCAGGCAGCAGCAAGAGCAGTGGGCGGAGTGAGGGGGGATGGAGCTTTGTCTACGTCTAATAGAGTTGCTACGCTGCCAATTTCACTTTTCCGCAAGATGCCTGAAGGAAATCATTTTTATTATATCGTAGCTTTTGCAGTTTCCGTTATATGCTTTTGTTTCATCCTGCCATTTATTGTTGCCGACATTTTGTCTGCTGTGTTTTCGCGTCCTCAGTTGGCGCGGGAATTCCCCTAATGCCTGTAACCCAACCTCAAAACTGAAAAGCAATTGCTGTTATCGATAGACGATAAACGTTATTTGCAGAGAGATTAGCGTTAAGTGCGATGAAGCAATTTAATATGCCTAATATCAAGCGTATGCCCGGTCTCAATAACAACCCTCGAGATAAAATAATAATTAAATAAATTCTGAAAAAAACTCAAGCATACACTTGCCACAAATTAGAGCTCCTTCCATTTTTCTGCACCACTTGAAAATGTCACAACAAGCAAATAGCTGCCCCTGCCACCCCCTAATGAGCGACCATAATAAATAGCAAAATCAAATGAAAACAAGTTAAAACTTCCTGCCCCCTCACTGCCTATACGTGTTGCCTGCAACAACAAATTAAAAACTCAAGAGACTGGCCTGCCCCTCCCTTTTCCCATCATCCTCATCTTCCCCTTGGCTACTCGCATTTTTAAGCAGTCGAGTAATTACACGTTTAATTGCAGGCACAAGGAGAAGAAATATGCTACGTTTCAGGCAAAAGAAAAGCGGAAAACTTACTTGAAATGCAGACATGTAAATTAATGAAAACGCTCGAAAAGAAAATTATGCAAATTCTACGCTTTTTTGTGCTTTACGACAGTGAAGGGGTCCAGACCAACCGTATCCGCTGCCATATCCGTTTCCGAGTTTCCATTTTCCCCGGTTATTACGTGTTTTGCCTGGCCAAGTGACCAAGAAGGAAAAGTGAAAGAAAATTTAAAAAAAATTCTAAGTGAAAGTTCGATTTGTGCTATTAAGCACCACCCCCCTTGGACTTTCTCCTCCATCACTTCTGCCACTCATTAGCATTTGCTCTCACTTGATGTACGCACATTTTTGGTTCCATTTATTAGATTTGTTTCAATTTCCGCCCCTTGCCGAAATTGTTTTAATTTTTTTTGGCTGAATCTGTAATTAGCTCGAGGAAGGAAGGAACTTAAGCTCAGACTCAAAGATTGTGTATTAGGCTTTCATTGTTGAACTTTTTATTTACTTGGCTTAGGATTTTCGTCTTTTTTGTTGACATTATTGTAAGAACAGTATTAGTTACAAATGAATAATTTATTCTTAAAAGTATTCACTTAATTTCGGAACGAAACAGCTATTGGTGAACTATAACATCTGTTTTTGGAAATTTATTCATACAATCAAAATTTGTACTTTAACGTATTTGCAATTTCAAAATATTTCATAATTTTATTTATTATATCCAATCTACATATATCTTGAATTAATTACAAATTTATGTTTTCAATGATTTTCACAAGGTTTTTTAACTCTTCTAACAGTTTTTACAGCGTATTCTTCGATCGAGCATACTCCGTTGTTTTAAGTTTTTATATTGCCTAATTAATAAAACTGTCTTTATGATGGCGGTACTCTCTGCCAGGGGGTTGTACTCTGACGAGGATGTTTGTAAATATTTTAATTATGACTAAGCTATGCTTTAATGACTTTGTATCTTTGGCTAAGCCCTGGAGCCACACGATTTGCAAATGGACCATTCTGAGGGACCTAGGGTAGAGCCTTCAGCTGTAGAGTTTCTCAGGTTCTTACATCGATGCTGGCTTATCAATTGTCGAACAGATTCTGGCGGGATTAAATGATTAATAAATGGAATTTATGTTTATTGTGTTGGAAATTTGCTGGCAGTCATTGTAACAATATAAACAATGGCCAAATGCATACTAAAATATTAAAGAGCTCATAAGACGAGCTTGTTTCGAATATATTCAAATAATAACATAAAAATGCAGTTGGCACAATGAATCATGGGGGTTTTTATGACAGCGCGTGTCCTGGCCTGATCCTGGCAGCACATCAAATTGTATAATATTAATTTCTAATTGCATAAATTTTGCCATATCTTGCTATGCTCTGTCTTCCCTTCGGTCCTGACAATCGTAAAAATTAAAGCGCTTCAAGGTGTTTACCCCACGGATCTGTGCCCTCACCTTGTACAGGGCATGTATCGAAGCCTCGTGTCGTTGTTGTTTTTATTCGTCTGTCGCAATGCCACACAAATAAAAACCCGAATAAAAATGAAAACACAACCATCAAATTTCCCAGTTAAAATGTTTTATTATTACAGGGAGAGCCAGAGACAATTGCTCAACGGCTTCTGACTTGTTCGGTTTATTATTTCTACGTTACGCCCGATAACTTGCCGTTTACATAGATGTTTGATGTCCTTGCGTAGCATAAACAAGCTGGGGGTATTATCCTGGGGGTATTATCTTTAACGGCGCAATATCTCTCAAAAATGTTATTAAAATCGCATCGCAGCGCAAATTTCGTGCCGATAAGAGTTTTCTAAGGATTTTGCTGCGTTTCTAACTTTTTCGCAATTATTTTGATTTGTTGCGGTTCAGCGGTGATGGCTGAAAGTCCGAATCGAATCCGTATTGAAAGCTACAGTCTCTCAAAAAAGTGTATAACCATATATTTATTTAATAATTATTTTCTAATTTAGCAACTTAACAATAATTCTATTAGTGAAGAAAACATTTATGTTAACACTGAAAATACACCTGCAAGTCACCTGCAGCTCAACACAGCGCGTCCACTCGCCTTGGCAGCAGAACGCAGACTGATTGAAAAGCTTGAGCATTATGGATGATCTCTCTTGGCTCATCCTATTGCACTTGCTGTCCCTCACTGCCCAACGCACGTCCAATGACGTACGTGTTGAGAGTATTTGTGTAGGATCTCGCGCTCTCTTTCTTGTGGAGCTCAGCGCCAACAACTATGCGGGTGTGAGCGCAGAGCTTGAGTGCAATGATGTGCGCTCATCTCCCTCTTTCACTGTTATTGCAGATGGAAATTCCATTGCTCTTCGCGCCTGGAAGTTTCTGCATGGAAACACATGTATGGGGATTACAGAAAAATGCTCTTTTGTTTTCTGTGTTTCCAGTGTACGTGAATAGGCTCAGTCAGCAGTAATGTTAAAGCATTGCTGATTGTCATTTGTTAATGTTGTCGATAAGAAGAAGCAACTACATGGTTGTATCTGTAATACATTTAATGCACAATAATATCAGTGTCTTTGCTTGATTTACGATAGTCGCACCTGAAACGCTTTCGGCTGGAACGTGCCAATGAACTGTAGTCTCCGTAGACCACGTCACTCGTGCCCTGATTAATCCACTTCAAACTCAAGCATAGTTCCGTGCAATCCATTCACCCGAACAGGTGCTCCACCCTGCCCCTGCCCACCTTACAATTCTGCAACACGGCAAATGCAAGTCGCGAATGTGACAGCTTCGACAGTCAGACAGACGGACAAATCGACGGACGGCTTCGATATCTGTACGTGAGCGCAGGCTGATTGCATTTACGTGTTGCCTTCCATGGCATGGGGAAGGTAGCCCAGCAGGGCTTTAATAGAGTGTTCGTAATGCATTTGGTAAGAAATGAGGCCTTAAAACCGACATCTTTTCTACTCCAAAGCTTAATTGCAATCGATAATGGAACTATCGATAGTGGATTGCAGCATTGGTGTTCCTGGTCCAGCTGGGCTTCCAGTTGTTCCAGTTGGGTGGGAGGCACACAGCAGCCAGGAGACAACTCAATTGAGAGCGTGACTGGGAGAGCGGGAGAGCGTCTTCTGCTGAGCAACTCTTGCTGTTAATCAGCTGCAATTCTAATTATCACAATGCACACGGTCTCTTGGGACTGGAGGGGGCGTATTGGCGTATTATTGCCTGCCACGCCCACAAAATATACCGTTATCTTTGACGTGCTTGGTGGCATCTGGAAATTCGCAAAATGCAGACAGCGACACGTCGAGAATTTTGTCGACTTTCGGTTTGAAACTTTAAGTAAATCTGCTTATCTTGTTTTTCGAAAAGTTTTTTTTTCCGCTACGTGCCGCCGCCATGGCGCGGCCTTTGTTGCCGTGCCCCGCTCTCAATGCCCACAACCGCACGCCCACTGCCCCCATCACCCCCTCTGCTGCGCGTACTGAGTTCATTGTACAGCTATCATAATGCTGACAAAAGTTTCGACAGCAAACGGCATTAACTTCGGCTACTTTGTTTCATATCTGGCACGGCGCATTTTCAATCAAGCTCTGGACAGACAGACATGCACTGAAAGAAAATTGCAAGTAATTTAATGACACAAATGAGAGTTCAATTTAATTATTGTATAGTATAAAATGTTGTGCTTAAGCTAGAAACTGGAAATTTCCGAAACAGTCAAGAGTACATCCAACGATAAGACTGTTGTGTATAGAATTGTTGCAAAAGCCATTTTTGTTTTATTTTTCGAATGGATACAAATATTTCTTTAGGATTGAATAATTTATAAATGCTTCCCTAAATTAATTTAAAGATACATATGTTGCCCTATACAAAATTTTAAGTAATTTAAATATTAGTATAATGATATATTTTATATTTTTCAAATGAATATCCCTTGGGAATTTGGTACTGTTTTCTCACAGTGTTCGCATGAGGTACAAGTGGAAGTGTGAGAAATGAACGTGTGCAACTAGACTTAGGGTTTGTCTCAGCCAAAGGTTGCATATTCGATGAGTCCCTCTCCCTGTCTACTTCCTATAATACCACAAGCTATTTCATTGAGTGGAAATTAATTGAAATTCTCGCTTCCGGCGTTACAACTCAGTCTGCAAATCGACTGCAAATGTGAAATCTGTCTACTCAATCACCCTACGCTCACCTATCCTGTGCATGTTGGATTATTAACTAGAAAGTATGGGTTTTAGGGCTTATATATATTACATTAACACGAATTATGAAAGAGGGAAAGGGCCGATGATGTTTTAGAACAACTTACAAATTCAAGAAAACTTCAGTAAAAATAACTTTAAAAAATTCCTTTAACGGTACAAATCTGCTTATAATAAACCGAATAGTAGGGACGCATCTAATCGACCGGATCCAGTTGATCAGTGGGGCTCATTGGCATGTTACACATTCGGTACTACTGCTTAAGCAATTGAAGCTTCAGCTCAAAGTTTGTACTAGGAACATATCCAAAGCACTAGAAATTTTTACAGATACCGTCGATATTAATACCATCGACATTATATCTTTAGCATCAACACAATTCATAAGTCTGAACGCTTCACTTCCTGCCGCAGGCATAAGCCGCTTAAGCGAGACAATTGCCAAAAAAAAAAGGCTCTGGAATGCCGTACTGCAGGCTTCTGGAAGCATAAAGCAAGTAAGCAGGAGTACGGACAACGGGGCAGACAGACAGACATCTGGCCGGGCAGCATAAAGTGTCTGAATGACAGCGCGATTAACTCTCGCTGTAAGCCATAAATGCTGCAAGTGCGCAGCTCTGCAGGGCTGGGTGCCCCTCGCTCTACCCCCTCTGCCACTAATTTTGTATGCATGAGCTGAAATGAAGTAGCAGGAAAAATAAATGTTAAACGCCTGGGCGTAGTAGGGGGCGGGGCCATTGCGAAAACGCCTTAACGTTGCCATAATGCGCTCTTGCAAAAAATCAAGTCAACGCAACCGCAGCTCGACAGTGCCGGTATGCCAATGTCCATGGTACACTCAGAAAACAAATCAACGAACTTGCACTTCATCCAAGTTAAACCCGTCCCAAAAAAACTTAAAATCGAACAAAAATCGGATAGGTTTCGAAAAATAAACTCGATACTCCTATCATTAAACTTATCATTAACTTAAAAGTATGTTAAGTACTTAAAATAAATTTTAAATTCGATCTAGAATGGTTTTTTTTCGTGTAGCATTCCATTCTCTCCACCTGCTTCTGACTCCACTTTTCTACGGAACTGGCAACATTTTAATCCATATTTCTTGCCGCCTGGCAGACAATTTCCACAAGATAATAGCCGTTTTTTCTGCTGTGCCCGTTAAAGGCAACGAGGATTACGCGTACGCCAGGCTGCATGCCACAAAGTTATCCCGGACAGAACAGCAGCAGCATCTGCCAGCTGCAGATGCACTTGCTGCTGTCTGCCATGGACCCGTAGACCCGTAGACCCGTACACCCGTGGACCCGCCATATCCGTAAACCAGACTCCCAGACGAGACAAGTTATTGCAATTGCCATGGGGAGGCAACGGCAATTCACGCTCTTTCCGTTGACATGACCAAAAAAAATATTATCATCATCTTGGCCATAAATTGGGGCATTCTCGACTGTCCTTGGCCAGCTGCAGTTTTTCTTTAAACTTTCACCATTAGACGGGTTAAGACAGTCGTAACTTTAGGTGGAATCTGTCTAAACGTAGCAAAACAGAAAAGCTACTGATAAGGCTTTAATGGTTTTAATTCAAGCAGACCTTAACTACAGGTTAAGTTGTGCGAGGTGTACGATGGGCTTATGTCGGGAACAGAGTTGATCAAGGAAATCAAGTGGAAATAAGACTGAGCTCTTTTGTTTTCCTATCCGATAGACTTTCAAGGCGTTAATAAGTTTATGTCGATAGGAGGATTGATCCGTTAGAGCGATTTATATCCTGGATTCTTATCGAATTATTCTATATAATATTTATTGTATGTCTATGGATTACTCTCAATATTCGCCTCGTTCTATATACGCTTTGGTCCCAGCTTCCGGTATCCGGTCTCCGGTCATTTTGCAGTTTCCTGTTGATTTCTAATCAAACGCAGGAGGCACGTCCCCGGCATTAGGTAGGTGTGGTCGGCTCATAAAAACAGATTTTAATGCTGAGTGACACAACGAGGGGTAAAGGAGAGTTGAATCACAGTTGCATAGAGAGCGAGAGAGGGGAGGAATAGGAATAGTTACTTGGCCTTTGTCTTTTACAACTTGTGGCAGTCGTTAATTTTTATGTTTATAGCGCAAATTTTCGCCTTGCTGCACATCCACACGCAAACACATCTCCATGTAGATTCTTCAGTCGGAGCTCCTGGCAACTTTGAAACCGCAAAACTGCCAGCAAATTGACTCAAGGGGAGGTATCAATTGAGAGGGCTGCCGGACAGGGGGTAGAGGGAGGAACGAGCTTGATATCAAAGTCGTTGGCGGCAGTTAAAACAATAACAATTAGCTGCAAGTCGTCAGAGTCGTTCGCGACACGCCAAAAATTAATTAGCAGACCACAAAAATTGAGTTTTCTGTTAGAAAAATGAAATCGGAGCCGGAGTCGCAGTTTGAACGCCGTAAATTGCAGCAAATTGTAAATCGTGAACTGTACTTTCAACGGTTTTCAGAAAGATGTAAGGATATTACATTATCATCAAGGGAAACAAACGTTTTTGGTCTTCAGAAAATTCTTTTTAGCTTCGTTGCTTTGATATTATTTTCTTTCCAGATCTTTACTAAATTTTAAAAGACTGAATTTACTTCTGAACTCAAGAAAGTATTTGTTCAAAAAATATAGATCCTTCCTTGCCTATTCGTATATTAAAATTAAAGTTTCCATCTAATCAAAATGGTCGGAAAGGGGAAATAACTTGACGTGGTAAACAAGCGGAAAAAGTGCACATTGAAACTTTCTCAACTTGGTTAAAGTTTTAGGGACAGAGGAGCGGAAATGCACTGTGGGCAGGGAGGAAGGGGATAATTGGGAAAACTAAATGCGAAACTTAAACAAAAACGCAGACACTAATGAAATTTCGATCAACTTTTGGCCGAAGCAGCCAAGCGACAAATAGAAAGAAGAATGAAAGTGGAAAAGCAAGAGAGAGACAGAGAGAAAGAGAGAGAGAGAGAGAGAGAGACAACGTTGCACTCCATATGAAAGGAAATTATGATTTATTGAATTTTAATTTAGTGCTTCAGCAAATTTGCCATAAATATTTGAGTGCGCAAGCCAAAAGTTATGCTCATCACAAGTTATGCCTTCACCATGCCAAGGACATGCCACATGCCGCATGCCACCCTACGTTACTCCAGCTGCTGCTGCCGTGTACAGTTGCCTTTCGGCTTTTTAGCTGCCACCCGACGGGCGCGTGCGTCTCGCTTACGCATGACCAGCAGCTGACAGTGGGTAGTCCTGCAGGACTCGCATCCGCTCCTGCTGCTGCTGCTCATCCCGTTCATGCGATTCCCGTGCAATTTGCAATGTGCGTATGCAAATTTTTGCTCTGGCCACATGTCATTCTTTTGACCATTTCCGCTTCAGGGCGCTGAGCAACAGCTACAAACAAAACACAACCCTATTTGCGGTATTTTAGGGTGGCTGCGATACCCTGTACTTAACGCGTATATTAAAGTCTAACGTCTAACAGGATCAAGATACAGTTTTTAGGAATTTTGGGAAACATCTTTAACAGGCATTCAAGGTTCCTAATTTAAAAGGTTATATGGGTCCTAATATCTGTCAATATACATACATACCCTATTTATTACATTTTAGTTCTAAAGACTTGAAAAACTAAATAATTAATTTTAGGAAAACAGGAACAGCGAAATTCAAACTTTTTATAGAGTATCTCGCTCTCTCCCAAATGGCGCTGAGCTTTCCTTTAAATTGCATTGTTTTTGTTGTTATTTGCTATTTGTTTTTTGGCATTGGGGTGCGTTGGAAATTTCGCAACTTGTTTTACCCACTGACCTTGAAAAGTGGATTTATTCAAATTGACTGCCAGCAGCTGTGTTCTTCCAGGGTGGATCTGTATTCTCTGCGGACTCAGGTTGCAAACGTTTCCCTCTCCGATTTTTGCAAAACAACATTTCATTAATGCAAAAAGGAAAAAAACAGAAAACAACAAAAGGCAACAAAATATTTAAACGTGTACGCATTTGAGCCCTTGGTCTTATCAATGGCAGGCTTATCGCGCTTGGTCTGTGCTGCCATTAGGTTGTTTTCGCTTATTATACTTGCATGCACTTGATTCGATTGCTCTGCTAATCGTTCAATCCCAATGGATTGTTGTTCCTCTTTGGTTTCTTTTTTTGGATAATTCATGTTGCCAGACGAGTATCGATTTCAAAGTGGGCGATTGACTATGCAAATGGCTTTATTACGCACAAATTGATGAAAGATTCGCAACATGCTATTGAAAAGATACAGCTAATCAGCTAGAAACTCAAATACACTGATTGAAAATAGTAAAAGCTTGTTGAAAATACTTTAATTACAGAGCTATGTATCTACAGCTCTACAGATACATTTATAACTATCTATGTACGCACAGCTGGGATGCTAATAAAAGGAAATTAAATTCATAATTTGCATACAGACGGGGACATACACACTCTCACTCTCAAACAGATCATAAATTGCTATGAGCTCTTGGCCTGGCTATAAGCATAATTACAACAACAAATATAGTGCTCGACAACAGATGGCGCCACAGAGTTCAAAATTCGTTAGTTTCTGTAGTTTTGGGGTATTATTTAATTGCTTTCACGCGTTTATTAAAATGCATAAATTAATACCGAAATGCTGTGCACCTTCCCAGAGACAAAATGAATGCGTGGACATCATGTGCGGCAGTTAAAAAGGGTTTAAAAGCACAATTTGTGCTATGGCTTATGGACAAACAATTATAGATACTCTGTGTATGCGTAGCATGTGGGTAATCCCCCTGAACCCTGCCTAAGAGAGAACCCTCCGCTGATAAATGCACCCGAAATGACCGCAATTATGAACCTTCCCATTATATGATATTATTTCAGTTTTTGGGCTAAATCAGCGCAATTAATATTAAGTGGATTATTATTTAATGACCATTGCACGAGTCCGAGTCCGAGTCCGAATTGGAGTTACTGTAACATCAAGTCCTTTGTGCCATGTCCCATGTGCCATGTGCTCTTTCTCTGCCGGCATCATAATCGCACTCTTAACTGTTATGGCTGTCGTTTCATTGGGAGGCTTCAGTTTCCGTTAGCTTGTCATATTCTAATTACGGCATAACACGCGCTTATTACTGGGACCCTGTTGAACTCTTCACCCCTGGCCACAAGTAATTATTTCGCCACGGGCATTAAAATTGCCAAATTGACGTGCATTTCACGTGCATGTGGCCCGTATAGTCCGTTATCACACATGAGAACAGGGGCGTAGTAGAGGGGATCAACAAACGATAGTAATATTGTAGATAGACTCGGAAAACAAAGCAAGATATTCGTATTCAATCCAGGTAAAATCTGTTCTAAATGAATTTAAAACCCAGCGAAATTTTGATGAATTTAAAACGTTCATATTTATTTTCATATTTTGTACCACGAGGAAGATCCGCGTTCTTACTGTTTACGCTCGAAATTTAGTAATAAAACAATATATGCCTAAGTTATCCAAAAAAGAAGTGGTTAAATTTAGTTTAGAGGTACAGGGTATACAAATAACCCCCCTGGAACTAAGCTCCTGTACACACACATACTGGGAGTTGGAGCACATTGAATGAGCGTCACTAATTGATAAATGGAACTTCTGCGTGGCTGACTGCCATATATAGACAAGGACAGCAATATACTAGAGAGAGAGAGAGAGAGAGGGAGGGAAAGTGCGACATATAATAGTCGCCTGAGGTCAGCCTCATTTCAACAGCAATAGTTATATTTACAAATAATAATGCAATTCGCATCAGAGGGCAGAGATAAGGGAAACTACGCTGCAGCTGAGCTAACCCTTAGGCTAGCTTACACTTTCGCTTACGTAGTAGCTGCTTAGTCAACAGCAAAGATGGCGTCTGCCCCAAGCGGAAAACATGGACTCCACTCAACAGACATGCCATCCACACAAATCGTGTGCAATTCGCGATAAGTCACATAATAGCAACTACATTGATGACGTGTACTATGTACATAGACCTCTTAAGATTAGATTAGAACTTCCTCAAGTCTGCGAGATATGGTCAAGACCTCTAATGCAGTCGTCTTAAGGTTTCTTATCGCAAATGGCAAACGCCACCAAATCATGTTACAACTGTAAACTGTAAGCAAGCTACTAAATATGGATGTATGCCCTTGGTGTAATGGAAAGCTATAATCTTTATAGCCAGTTAATCGATCAATGTAATTTATTATTTTACATTTTTCCCCAGATTATCGTTATCTTAAATGTTAAGCCTAATTTCGTCCGCAGACTAACCTTAGTCAACATTAAATGTAAATATTTATTGGTTTTCAGAAATCCAGGTCTAATCATTAATTGTAGTTGTGTGATAAATATTTATTTTCCCCTGCTGAATCAGACAGTCTGTCAGTCTACCAATATAACTTTTAATTTAAATTAGTTTCTTTATTAAAATGATTTATTTTACGCTAAGAAAAAATAAGGCGAAACTTCAAAAAATCCCCAAATGTAATTTATATTATTTAATCTACAAGAACAAAGAAACTAAAGCATCAGCACTTGAGCAGATGTCCCAAAGCAATTAGATAGACATTGACAAGTGAAACAAAAGTCTCATATTTATGTTTTCCTACTTCACGAAACAAATTTAGCTAAATCAAGTGCATAAACTGAACTGTGAAACGCAATCAGAGGCGAATGCAAAGTACATTCCCCACATTGTCCGTTATCAGTCGACATGAAGGCAGAGCAAACAGCGGAAAACAATGAGACAAATGATATAAGTAAATATGCAAATATTTAAACTAATTCTATTCTATATTTATTATACAAGTAAAGAACAAGAGCGATGTTTGTTGGTGTTTGTATTCATCGTATTTATTTGTTTAAGTTGGTAGCATAATTTAAAGATACAATTTGTTCAAGTGAACGCAGCTAACTTAAACCTTATCACAAATAGGTGTGAGTGTATGTGTGTGTGTCTGTTTAAATCAGAGGTAAATAGGCGATTATAAATCATGTTTTTGTTTTTTGCTGCTGCTGCGTTGCAATTTATTTACTAATAACTCAGTTGACAATTGGGAATTTGATAGAACGCAGCTGTGTATGGGTATAGGGTATGTGTGTGTTTAATAGGCTTTTCGTAACTGTAATACTAGGGCACTAGGCGCAAACAGCATGAGGTGTGAATTTTGATAAGAGCTATTTAGTTGGGGCTGCAACTGCTGCGATTATTGCTTAAGCAGATACTCGTCGAACAGATAGATGTTGAGCGACGGCTCCTTGGCGCTAACCAGCTTGGACAGGTCGTTGGCATAGCCGGAGAGCTTGCGCACGGACGCGGCCTGCTTGCCCAGGAAGTTCTCCTGCAGGTAGTGGGCCATCTCGGGATCGTGCACGTGGTTCTTGGTGGTGGCGTGGGTGGCACTGGTGTGCACGTCCATGGCGCCGATGGTCAGCTGCTTCTCGGTGTCCAGGGCGCGGGCCAGGGACTCCAGCTCGTTGAGGTGCACCTCTGGGGGCTCAGCGGTGGCCTGCTTGTGGGGCTTGCTCAGGTCGATGGAGCCGCCGCGACGGGTCACCTGCTTGATCAGGTCGATGGTGTCTTCGAAGGCGCGGTCGGAGAGCTCCTGGTAGAGCTTCTTGAAGCCGGGCCGGTTCATCTGGTAGGAGTTGAAGTGGGTGGCGAGCAGCAGGTACTCGTAGGACTTGATCATCTGGGTCTGGATGTAATCTTGCATCTTGTTCTCCAGGTGTCCGATGGCCGCATAACGGGCGTTGCAGTTCTTTACTCCGCCTGTGGAAGAGGGGCAAGCAGATTACAGTTAGCAGTGAATGGGGGTGGGGCTGGTTGCAGTTATTTTGCACCAGGAAGTTGTTTGCGCTTACTTTCATCTGAGAAAAAGGCCATGATTGCTTGTTTATTTTTATTTATAAATAAAAAAAATAAAAAACAACAAGTTACAGTTAAACCCCGCAACGAGTCAGATGAATGCACACTCTCTTACGCTCTCTCACATACTCTCTTCGGCGCTCACTCTCTTCGTACTCACCGTTGGAATTTGTACCGCAAGCACTCTGCACGTCGACCTGACAATATTGCTCTTCGGCCTGCGCAAGAGCGCAGAGACCCGCAACCAAAGCAAAAACAATAAAGTATTTCATTTTGCTGTTCTTATTGTTGTTGATGTTGTTTACTAGAATCAGAATAAAAACAATTTCACAATAAGTATTTTCGAATTTCAAACGAAACTTGTCAACAATTCTATGTTTTCAGAGGGAAAACAAGTTTTTGCGTCGTAGAGTTTTCTTGAACATTCTCTCTCTTTACTCTCCCACCCCGAGGCCAGCTGACAAACTGGCTTGCAAGCAGCAAATATAATCGAAATTCCTTAACTCTTGCGCTAGTTGTAGTCACTTTTATAGTTATTAACTAACAATTGAACGCAGCGCCACTTACCCGAACCCAATTGAATAATTCGAGTTTTTCTCAGTCCGCTTTTAAGTGTCTTTCTGTGTGCTGCTTGTTGGAACGCAAATCGTGAACTGCTGTTTATAGCGTTGCGTTTGTCTCGTTTCTATGCCTGCGACAGCGCGCTCTCTGCGCCAGTGTGCGTGAGTGCGCCAGTGTGCGTGCGCCAGTGAGAGTGTGTGGGTATTTTGTTTTGCACTCGCCGCTGTCTCTCTGGGATTTTGTTGTCAGTCAAACATGGCTGCCTCTCTTCATGTGGTCTTTGTTGTTCTTGTTTTCTGCGGTTGTTTTCCTTTGTGACTCACACACTCACATGTCGCTTGTGCGCTCAGCCCTGTAGGGTTGCCAAGGCGGCCAAATTTCCCCATATCCAACATAAGAGTTTTTATCAATTTCATCATTTTGCGACTGACAAGCACAAACACCAGATGGATATATATGGGTTTTTTTTTTAAAATAACATGGCTGCTTAAAATAATAAGTGCTTTGATTTCTCTTGTCACTTTGCAGTTATCAATAGGGCTTTCGTGTTATCATCTTATCATACAGTGAGCGCGTTATCTGCCATCAATCTGGACGACACCAGAAGCAGTCGCTGGTTGCCATGTTTGCACTGAAAGTCAATCGGAATCTTGATTGATTCCTGCCTAAGCCTCGATTATGTCACTAGCGCCGCTCAAGTCAGGCATTAAAACGTCAACTCAAACTTTCAGGCAGTTGGCAACCCACAACTTGTTGTGGCTCACAAGCAAACGAGTGGAGTTTGTGCTTGGCGTATGAACTGTGACACACCCTGTGCGCTATTAGTATCTTGATATATATATATAAATTACTTATGTAATCTATTAATTTTAATTAATGTGTTAATAATAATAATCATTTGAACATCGATTATTACGCTATTTCTTTGAATCAATATACCCCATCTTTCTCTGAGTAATGCGAAGCTACAACAAAGAACAGCTGATTTGAGAGCGAACACGGCCATGGGGCCGCCATGATGCTTGTGGGCAACAATGTTGTCGCAGAGGCAGATTTCTATTGAGGACGTGTGGAAGCAAGTCTACTAAATTAAGTACGCCTATCAAATGGCATATTAAATTATCAATTTGACGACAACTAAACGGCAACAAAGCGACGACATATTGGACTGATAAGAGCGACTACTTTACACACGCACACATACATACATGCGGTATACACATATACGCTCACACAGACGCTGCGCTCTCTTCGCTGGCTCTCGCTCACAGCGGCGAAACGTTTAAAAGTGTTTTGTTCGCCTCTGGCAGCGACAGTACGAATTCACAAAGCGAAGACGCGTAAAGCAGGAGAATCAATAAATTTTCCAGCCAGAGAATAGGAATCAAAGTAACAAGGTACCGGAAGAACGAATCGAGTGTTTTTAGAATTCTCAATTCTTGATTGAAAAGCAAGTGTCGCCTTCTATGCCAGTGTGCGTAAAGGGGCAGCTTTGACAGACTCTAACTACTACTCAACACTGGCCAGCTGAAGCAGCGACCAATCTCATTTGTGCATTTCCATCGATTTAACTAACGCAAGTGATACAAATATTTGTTCTGTGATTTCGTGTAAAGACAACACCAACAGCAACCCGAAGAACAAAATGATGAAATTAATTGCGAGTATTTGCGTGCTGGCCGTTCTGGCGCTGGCCACCGAGGCCCAGGCTGACAAACTGAAATGTAAGTAAATGTTTGTGTAAAATACAGTATGCAATTTTAAACAAAACAAAATCGAAAACGAAAACATCCAGAAAATACTACGAAAAACCAATAAGTTTCGACGCAGTTTCATTTCATTGCTCTGCAAGTGCGAGAGCGTGGCCGAACAAAGAGAGAGAGCGCGAGAGCGTTAATTTGAGTGAGCAACGCGCATGTAGAAGTTAAGAGAGCGCTCGCAGCGGCTCTCTTACTATTGTGCACAATGGGAATTTCCTATCAGTTGCTTAATGTGCATTCAATTATGTTTTCTTTTTTGCAAGCCGTGTTTGCTTTGTGTAATAGATTAACTCAATTAACATATGCTCGTTATATAATTTGTGAATTTCGCTGAACTCATAAACGCTCCACATCAAGTTCGTCTCGAGTCGTTTCTTTTGTGATTTTTGCACACGACCCCAACGCCATTTGTAAGTCTGGCCTAGGCGCAGAGAGACAGAGTGAGAGAGATCGAACTATTTTGCACACGGCACAAAACCAAAACAAATGCCGTTACTATGGCGACACTTGCGCACGTTACCACAAAGAGGGCAGATAAAAGAGAGAGAGAGCGAAATATAACTGCACTTTGCACACTGTATTTTTGTTGTAGTTTCTAGAATATTGCAGTTGTTATTGCAATTGCTTATATAATGCACTTGACAATTCTAAGCAATACCCCCTCCCCTTCCCTCAGCGAGTGGCGGCAGTGTGGTGCAGGAGTTGAGGAGGCAAAAGAGAGCCGAGGTCGAAGAGAACAGTGAGGAAGTTGCCAGCAGGCTCACTTGTAGGTTTCCTCGCATAAAATCCCGTGAAAATCTCATTGATTATTTGGTTTTTTTTTTGTTCTCTTCTCCCGCAGGCAATGTCAAGACGAACGCCGTCTTCACCGGTTGGCCGGATATGCACGATCCCTGCATCAAAGCCATGCGCAAGCAGATCCAGAAGGAGATCTACGCCTCCACCCAGTACCTGGCCATGGCCGCCTACTTCTCCAGCGACACCGTCAACCGTCCCGGATTCGCCGAGCACTACTTCAAGGCCGCCAAGGAGGAGCGCGAGCACGGATCCAAGCTGGTGGAGTATCTGTCCATGCGTGGCCAGCTGACGGACACTGTCAAGGATCTGATCACTGTGCCGGTTAGTAATCGCGAGATTTCATATTATTTTCATTTGTTATTTGTTATCTGTTATCGTTTCTTATCGATTAGACTGTGGAGATGGCCCGCTGGACTGGTCTGTCCTCGCTGGAAGCCGCCTTCAAGCTAGAGACCGAGGTGACAAACTCGATTCGCGCTCTAATCAAGACCTGCGAGGGAACCGCTCGCGATGGTCAGGACAACGACTATCATCTGGTGGACTATTTGACCGGCGTCTATCTGGAGGAGCAGTTGACTGGACAGCGTGAGCTGGCCGGCCAGATTACCACGCTTGAGAAGATGATGCACGCCCACGGCGAGATTGGCGAGTTCTTGTTTGATAAGAACATGTAAAGCCCTGAAAACCCGTACTCATACTGTCATAGATATTTTTACTGTGCTCTTCGAAATTTACTGTTTCCAGCCGCTGAAGGAATGCATCGCAAACCCATCTAGTATTTCGTTACCTTAAAATAAACTTTTCCCAAAAATTTAGTATATAATTAAATCCTATTGAAAATTTAAAGTCTTCAGTTTCTTTTGTTTTGTTTTGGCCCAATAAATATTCCACTTTGAATTCGATTTTATTCCGCATGCACAGTTAAATCCAACGAGTTTTTCTTATCACTTCGTACTTCGGCAAATATTTATCAACTGACAGACTAAGTTGTGATTTATTTACAATATACGTATAATTATTTCGTTATCGTTATCGCCTTATTGAGTACGCGAGCTCAAGTTCATGGGAAGCTTACCAACAAATTCATTTAAAACTATGTAATCCATTTACATTTTAGACTTAAAGCAAGTACAATATAAACAAAAAAAAAAACACGTACATATATTTTTCTGTCAATTAGTCAATAAAGCTATTAACTACGATAATAAATAAATGATATAAAGAAATTGAGAAAATGGTGATTATTCTAATTGGGTTAAGAAGATGGATATGACAAACTAATCTGTTTTACATTTCATTCGAAATGTTTGATGCTTCGAAGTACCTGATACATCATTAGCAGTTGCTTATACTATATTTATAATTTTAATTTATTTATGTCTTATATTCGAATAAGAAAGATTTACATTTCAAAAATCTTAAGCTATTAAAATACGAAATTTTACAACTGCACTTTTATGCGAAGAAGTTTTATGGTCACGATTTGAAGGAGTCTCTAAGACGAATAGACGAAGGAAGGAAGTAACGTAACTTTAAAAATCGCATCGTCTATTCCTTTTGATGATCTGTTTGTCTCAATTGACCCTTTTACTTTCATGTAGTGTCTACAGACTGAGCGTACAACTAATCTGATTTGGGAACACAAAAAGCCAAAACCATAAAATGCATGTCGTGTGTGACGTGTGCCCAGACGAATTCGGACAAAAGGGTAAGGGTTAGGCCTCAGGGTGAGGATGGGGGTAAGTGTATAAAGAATAATTCATGTCACTTGTAAAAATGTCGTACACTTGTCTGCCTTCTTCTGCCAACTTCTGCTCCTGCCACAACTTCCTCTTTCTCTCTGCTTCCGTCTAATGTGTGTTCACCCTTTCACTAGTCCTTGGTGCTCGCTGCTTGGTCCTTTTGATTGACAGGACATGGCATGCATTGAATTATGATAAATTGTGGCAACTGTTAAATGGCTACGATGATGTTGCTTATTTGTGTTTAGCCTTAGCTTTTGCTGCTTTTCCGACAGACCCAAAGATTGGACGTGCAGGCAAGCATGACCAATGCCTTCGACCCCGACCCCGACCCAAACTCAGACACCGAATCCCGCCCAGCCTCCTGTCAATCGCTTGTCAATGCCCGATGCGCATTTTAAACTGATTCCATAAGCTAATATTTGAACAGATGTATCCCGCTAATGGGCAGGGGGCGTGGTAGGATTTAAAATTGCATCAATTTTTTCATAGTCCACACAATAGGCCGCAAATTTTTGGCAAATATAAACCCATTTTCTTGACCATACCAGGGTTAAAAAACTCGAAATTTTTATTTGTCCAAGTTTGATCCTAAGTAATTTGTAATGT